>JAOVYX010020562.1:0-16878 GCA_035668315.1 Drosera spatulata | reverse complement strand
TTGAAACGTTCCAAGCTCTGATACCAGTTTGTTACGAATGGGTCAGTTAATAATAAACACAAACAATAACGAGTGCGTAAATAAAAATGAGACGAAGATTTTACGTGGAAACCCTTACGGGAAAAACCACGGGAGGTCGCCGACGATGAAAAATCGACTAACAAAAGGAGGACATACAAAAGGAGGTACACTCAAAATATTCAGAATCTCACAATAAGGGATAGAGATAATAATCTCTAAAACAAAACCCTTATACCCTCAATATATTTTGTGGGTATATTGAAATAGTAACCCCACTCACTTTCTCTCCTTACTTTCCCTTTCTCTCCACATATTCCCTTCTCCTTCCTCCTGCCTTTGCCCGGCTCTATGCCTCTTCTTCTTCACCTTTGCATCTAACACAATTCTCCATCATACCTCTTCTCCATTTATAGCCAACATCACGCGGCATGGACACGATGAAGCAAATGCGAGGAATTCCACGTGGAGACAAACGCGGCTTTGATTTGAGGCACCTTCGCCCGTCAACAGACTCTTCAATAATCTTGTTAACATCTCCTGTATTCTTTTGATAAATGCACATTATTGTTCATCACATTCAATTTCCTCCCCATATCCATCAGAGATTTGCCATTAACCCATAGTCGACTGAAAAACCAACATCCTAAAATACCACATGAATAAATACCGGAGCATCAATAGTTTAAGCACTGTGACCAAATAATTTCTTACATATAAATAATTTCTGACCTTAAATACCGATATCAATCATTGAGAGCACACCGCCTCGATCCCTGACTAACCTCGATCCCTGACTAACGGACATTGTTCTTTCTAGCGAGGCTTTCATGCTTCTTGTTGTCGATCCAAAGTGCTTCTTGTTTTTTCTCCTGAATTATTTCTTACATATAAATAATCTCTCTCTCTCTCTCTCCCTCTTCTCCCCCCCCCCCCCCATTCTCCTCCATCATCTTCAGTACCGCATAATCAAATTAGAACAACTCACTCTTAGGATACAGGATGATGAAATCAAATTTGATGTCTTCAAAGTTATGCGGTATCCTCCTCCTCCTCCCTCACTCTCCTCTTCCTCACACTCTCTTATCGGCTCTCCTCTTCCGTCCCCGTCGGCATAACCATAACTTTCCTTCTCTCCCTATCATCCCTCAGAACCATGACGTGCCATCAGCTCCCCCACAACCTCCACCCTCCTCCCCTCAATCAGCCTCGCCCCCATCATCTTTGATACCGGATAATTAAACTAGGATAACTCACTTTTAGGGTTCAGGATGATGAAATCAAATTTGATGTCTTCAAAGTTATGCGGTATCCTAATGAAATTGAATCAAGTCGCAAATCTGAGGTCATTAATCATTGCATTGCAAGTGTGATGCAAGAAAACATGAAGACTAATTCTCTTGGTCTTTCTCCTTTTGAGGATCTTGACTTGGAGGAGTATATTGAGAATGATCCACCTGAGATGAATAAGGATATAAAGGATGTTCTCAAGCAAGAAGAAAGAAATCTAAGTGAGGAACCTGCAATGAATACTCCTTTAGAACTTAAAAAACTCCCTAAAGATCTCAAATATGTGTTTTTACGGGAGTCATCAATACTACCAGTCATAATTGCAATAAATATTGAACCTGAACAAGAAGAACTTGTCCTTTGTATTTTATGGGAGCACAAAAGTGCAATTGGCTAGTCATTATCTGATATCAAGGGAATTAATCCATCTTATTGCACGCATTGTATTCTAATGGAGGATAGCCATAAGGCCTCTATTGAACATCAATGCCGCTTAATCCCAACATCAAGGATGTGATAAGGAAAGAAGTTGTCATGTTACTTGATGTGGGTATCATATACCCGATCTCTGATAGTTCATGGGTGAAAATAATGAGCTAATCCCAAGGAGGAATTACAGTTGTTGTCAATGAAAATAATGAGTTAATCCCAACGAAAACTGTGACTGGTTAGAGGATGTGTATTGAGTACCGTAATTAAACAAAGCAACAAGGAATGATAATTTTTTCCTTTTTTTATTGATCAAATGCTTGATAGACGTTTAGGATATTCCTATTATTGTTTTCTTGATGGTTATTCGGGTTACAACCGAATTTGTGTAGTAACAGAAGATCAAAAGAAAACCACTTTCACTTGTCCCTATGGAACATTTGCTTATAGAAGAATGCATGGGTATTTGATTGATCTATCCGCGCAAGTTAATGTGAGATGGCTGTAGGTTTAGCCTCCCCTAAGTCAAGCTTCTTAAATATAGACAATGTCATGAGATTAATTGAAACTCCAATATCATAAAGGGTTTTCCAAAATGCAAGTTGTCCATCGTACAAGGGATTGTGAAACTGTCCAAATCTTGTTGTTTTTGTGGAAGTCTGTTTTCAATGATAGCACTATATTCTTTTGTGAATGTCACAGTCTGATACTCTTTCAATTTTTGCTTGTTGGAAAGAATTTGCTTCAGGAATTTTTCATAACTTGGCATTTGAGTCAAAACATCTACAAAGAAATATTAATGTGATATTTTTTGAAAAATTCAAGAAATTTTTCAATTTGTTTATCCTACTTTTTTTTTTTGTTTTGTTTTTGTTGGGAATATCCAACTTTTATTTTTGAAATATTAATGATATGACATTTGAGGAACATAAGGAGGTGATTTAATTTGACAGAGTTTGGATTGTTTATGTTTCACTTCCTCTTTTATTGATTGTTCCTTATCTGGAAGTTTTTCAGGCATTTTATGAGATTCATTATCTTTATTTTGATTCTCTTCTCCACTCTCATTACTACAATCTCCACAATTTGAGGCTCTTTAACTTTGGACTCCTTCAATTCTCTTCCGTTTCTTAGGTGAATTACCTTAACTTATTCCTTTGGAGGAATTGTATCACTGATAATGAACCTTATAGACGACTGGGAATCATTGAAGCAAGTTTCCCTACTTGAGATTTTAAGTTATGGAAAGAAGCATCCGTCTTTGCCATGAACTATGAGAGGAGATCTTCAATAAAAGGTTTAGATCATTGCCCTTGAGTTAGAGGTGGTTGTAATTAATGATCGAGGAGGTGCAAAGTCAGGAGGACCTCTAGGTGGTATTCCTTGATTTTCTCTTCACAAAAAATTTGGATGATTTCTCCAGTCAGGATTATATGTGTTTGAGTAAGGATTGTTTGATGGGGCGAGTGGACGATCATAATTCTGCACAAATTGTGCTTGTTCTACTTGTGATCCAGAGACAAAAGGGTTTCCATCTTGACAATTGGAATTTAAGTGAGGACCTTCATAAAAATCACAAGAATTGCCCTAAGGGACAGAGGAAATGGGATTGACATTAACTGCGAGTAAGTTTATGTGTTTTGAGAGAGTGGCTACTTGTGCGGTCAATGTGATAAGCGCATCCACTTCATATTTTTCCGTTGTTTTTCTTGTCGAACTCTCTCGGACGGTCATTGGTAAGCATTGGCCTCCATTTCCTCTAACAATTCAAATGCTCCGTTATGAGACTTACTTATTAAACATCCTCGTACCGTAGCATCTAAAAAAATACAGGTGGATTGATTAAATCCATATAGAAGGTTTGAAGTTGCATCCACTCCAGTATTCCATGGTGCGGATATTTTCTTAATAACTCTTTATATTGTTCCCCAGATTCATAGAGCGATTCAGAATCAATTTGTGAAAAGTACATATTTCATTTCTCATTTACACGGTCTTAACCTGTGGAAAGAACTTTGTCAAAAGTTTTGATCTAAATCTTCCCAAGTGGTCATCGACCCCACGGGTAGTGTATGAAGCCAAATCTTTGTTTTGTCTGTTAATGAGAATGAACTGAGACGAATGACGTCATCGAAAACACCATTCATATTAAAAGTGCCACATATTTCAAGAAAGGATAAGATATGTTGATTGGGATCTTCGTTAGGCATTCCGCAAAATTGGTTCCGCTAAACCATTTAGATCACTCCCGGCTTAATTTCAAAATTGTTTGCTGCGATGGTGGGCCTACGAACTCTAGTGAAGTTTTCTAAGACCATTGGAAATGCATAGTCACGAAGAGCTTTTTGTTGAACTACAACCTCATCCCGGAAAAGTTGCTCAATATTTTCCACTAGTGTAGTAGAAAGATTTGTGTTAACTTGTTTTTCTTTTATTAATTTACGATAGCTTCTCTCTGGTTTTGGATCGAAAGGAAGCAAATTGGCGCCATGAGTCCTTCTCATACATTAATAGAAAATAATTTACAGATAAGAAAAGAAAAATGACTCAATCTATAACTAAAAGTGTTGGCTCTAATGTTTGTTGCCGTATGTCTTTGGCAACGGCTTCAAAAACTTGAACGGTGTGTCATATTAGGGTGAGCCAATCTCTCGAATTACCGTTGTTTGTCTTAAATATCTATAATGTAGAGATGAGCAATGAAGTCTAAGTTTAATATGGACATTCACGTTAGAGAGAGGGAGAGAGAGAGAGAGTTGCATAGGAGTTTCCGAAAGCCATGACTGATTATAGTCCTACAAAACATCGACGATAGGACAATGGTCTGATAAAATGGTAAGCCCACCTCCTAGTAAATTTAAAATTAATGCGGATTCAGCATTTAGTGATTATGGTTCACGCAAGTGAGTGTCATCGTTGGAGATCAAATCGGATGCTACATCCAAGTCGTTGGGAAGAGGTTTAATGTATCATTAAGTCCAGCAGTGGGGGAGGCACTGGCAATTCGCTTGGGACTGAGACCGCAAAGTCCATGGGCGTGGAGAGGATAACCATCGAGACGGATCGCCGCCTATTACAAATATGTTGACGTCGAGAACAGTGGATATGTGCAAAGGTGAAGGAATAATAAATGAGTGCTTATCGTTATTAGGAAATTTTTCAAGCAGTTTGTTGCTCATGCATATTTCTTGAGGCGAATCGATCAGCTCATGAGACGACTCATAACGTTTCGGAGTGTGACCATGAGGGGGAATGGAATTTGTACTTGCTTAAGGTCGTGATTGTTGTATGTAACCAAGAAGTTCCTCCCATAATGGGTTTCGGAAAAGAAAAAGAAAAAAACATACCATGATCGGCGATCGCAATTTTCCAGCACAATGCAGAGGGTTCTGGAAACTTCTTTGTTCCATAATCATCACCACAAGCACAAGTCAGAAATCCGTGTTCTTCCTTTCTCTCGACAACTCCTCATTCATCATCCCTCGGAATAGTCCTCCCTGTCTTCATCACACCCTTCACCGAACTCTCAACGAAATCGATATCATAGGCCAATAAGGTACGCTTGCTCTCGATTTCTGTCCTCTTGGTTCAATTGAATCATTTCTCGCCGACTCTTTGTATGGATGATGGAAATGTAATGTATAGGATGTCGTCGGGATATGAGATCGTTGTTGTCGGGAAGCTGCGGTTGAAGGGGAAGGCGCTTGATATCGAGTCCTCTAGCGGGATCAAAAAGAAAAAGAAGAAGCATATGTCGAGACATTATCACCATGAATTGCTCCATCATGAAAATAACTTCTCCTCAGGTAACCGGTGTTTCTCAGAACTGATTTCTAGATTCGATTTGCTCTGTGTGATTTCAAAGACTTAATGAATTCTAACAAAAGAGAATGATGATTTCGGCCGAGGATAAATCTTGAGGGGGCGTTTGTATGGAGGATAACTTGGGGGCTGGGGATTGAGAGGGATAGGATTACTTAATCCTTGAAGGCGAATTAGTTCCTTGTCTGTTTTGTCCCATTGATAGATAGAGATTAAATAATCCCCCAAAGTGGGATTGTTTCGTGGGGGAATGATTCGACGTTTTCCTATTCAGATTGGTCTTTTCCAATTTATATGAAGAGCTTTTGATACGTCATGAGAACATATCTACGAATTGACCACATTTTGACGTTTAAGTAGGCGAGAACTTTTCTCAATTGGAGATCGGCTTTAATCTCGATAAAGAGAAATGAATCTAGATGACCAATCTGAATTGGAACTCCTGTGGATTTTGCGTTGTTTCTCCAGAATTGAAACTTGAATCTAGTTTTCATCAAAGAAAAAAAAAAGTTCATGAAATGTGCTGGTTAATCCTTTTAGGTTGACATAACAGTCTCAGTCTCATATCATTTGAGTTTGTAAGTTGTGTGGTAGTTTAATTCATCACTGGTTGTAAGAGAATAATAATAGGTTGCATATTTCGGTTAATGGTTCCTGCGTACTTATACTACAGAGAATAATAATAGTCTATACTTTGTACTGTTGAGAGACAATGTGTTTTCAATCCTACTTAGCTTGGGGACAAAATAAGGGATGAGGAGATGATACTTGTTGAGAAATCCTAGTAAAAATTCGTGAAATAAGGACCTTGGAAGATGCTTTCAGTTATCGGCGTCTGTTCTTAGTAAATGTATGCATGGTGATGCTGAAACTCGTTGTAGTTGTAGAGCTTTGGAAACAATAAAAGATGAAGGAAAACGAACTATTTTGGATATCATGTTTGAATAATTAATCTATTTGATTGACGTATTATTTGTCCAATCCAAGTCAGAATGAATTCTGGTCTATTGTCGCTAGTTTTTCTTTGTTGTTGATGTTTACATTCTATCGGGTAATGCTCAAGTTTTGTAGCTCAAGTCGCAAACTAGTAGCATGTTGGCAGATTCTATAACAGAGAACCTGAACAAGGACAATGGAGCTGATGAAGAAAAGTTGACGCCAGCAGAAAGGCAATACATGCAGCGGTGGAAGCAAATTGAAATGCAGAGACTGGCAAAGTTTGCTAGCAAATCACACCGTCAGCGGATTGAGGAGTTCAACCAGTATTTAGCTAACTTAACCGAGCATTACGACATTCCTAAAGTTGGACCTGGCTGAACTGAAGTCACAAAATTGAGCAGCTGCTCCTGCTGTTTTTTTCACTTTATCTTGCATGATTCGTGCTGTTGGATCTGTGATTCAAGCTTGCATTGATCTGTTCCTTGAGTCGAATGGCCGGCTAAGATTGAGGTTTACGACCTTAGTGATTACTTCCCATGGTGTGACCTCATTCAGCTTGGTTTAAGCTTGAGTTAGGTGATATGCATTTCGATTCAGATTGAAATAGTTTTCGAAAGTCTGATACCTGTTTCAACAACCATGTCAGCTTGTTTACACTAAAACAATGTCAGCATGTTAACAACTCTTCTGATATCCTCTCCTCTTATTGAGGTGTGCGCCTTTTTCCTACGTTTTTTTCCTCCATTTTGAGTTTTCATTATTAATGATCAGGTACATTTGACCTTTATGAAAAAAAAACACTTACGTACGTTTGAATCTTTAATATCAAAAATCTCTTAACTCCCTTTGTCCCAAAGCAGAACTTGTCTTCGGGTTGTTCCAAACTACTAAAAACATTTTTCTTGGCAACGTTGATTAAGGAAATTATCAATTAGGTGTCATTTTCGTTAACTCATTTACCAAAATATGACGTCTAGGCTATCAATTAACATTTGATTTTTATTTTTGGTTTTTTTTTAATATACGAATTTGATTGTGCCCTTCTAACGATCAATTTATTCATTTTTCATATCTTTCCTTTTCATTTTCATTCACACAACTCTTTTTGTATAAGAAATCATCCAACGCAGCGCATATATCTTCACCCACCCCATCAGCGTTGTCTCTCCTTTGCCCACCACCAATCATGATCACCACCTCCACCAGCTCCGGCACTCTTTTCACCTTCGGTTGTTATAACCCCTTCATCCTCTTTGTCGGTAGTGGTGAAGGCGGAGGCGGTTGAGAACCCATCTCATTAGTTGGCGATCGAACCGGCCTCCTCGGCGGTAGTGGCGGCGTCTCCTTGAACAAAAATGGAGGCAGCGAAGCCGGAGGTATACTAGCGCAATCAGCCATTTTCGATCTGATGTAGAAATCGAAGAGGATGAAGAAAATTGTTTGATGGATGCATTGCTTGTACTTCATGAAAAACGGAGGTATACTAGCGCAATCTACCACCGAAATCGTTTGATGAAAAACGCAAGGGGGATACTGTACTTGATTGTAGTTGATGAAAATCAACTAATTGTAAGGGGCACCGTTTCATTGTAACGATACTCTTGGTTTTTATTGCAATCAGCCAATTTCCGACCCAATTGCGAAATCAAAGATGATGAAGAAAATCGTTTGATGAATTCACTGTTTGTACTTGAAATCATTTGATGCCGAAATCGTTTGATAAAAAATAAAAAGGGAGTCTATACTTGAGAAATCAGGCGCACTGTTTTGCAAAGGGGATTTGTCGTGAACGATTAACGCAGTGTTTGTAACAATGAAGGATTGTGGGTGGCGACGACGAAGAGGATGACTGCGAGAGTCGTCCAAAATTAGGATCTGTTGCTAACATGGACGGATATACTCTTGGGAGCACTGTTGGGAGGACTGTTGTGACGAATGCAACTGAGATAACAGTAGGAGTTAACCCAGAGTTAAGATAAGGTTTTTATTGTAAGGATTGAAAACAGAGATTATTTTTTTTTATTATTTATCAATTAATGGATCTAAATACTTTTATTTTCTAAACTCAAACAAGGGCAAACTAGAATAAGATTTTTTGATTGAGAAGTTCTTGGTAATAAAAATTTTAGATATCATTTACTGGAATAAAATTGATTTTCAGAACTTATGGGTAATTCTTCCTTTACCTTTATGAAAAACAAACATTTGGATCTTTAATATAAAAAATATGTTAATTACTCATTTTGTCCCAAAGCAGAACTTTTCTATTCAGGTTGTTTTCATATACGAAAAATAATCTTTTTTCGCAAATGTTTTAACATATAAATTCCAAAGCAATCCTTATTTGCAACAATACAACCTACTGCCTCCTCTCTTGGTCTTTATAATAGATCCAACTATCACCAAAAAAATGAAAAAGAAAAAAACTTTTCATCAAATTTTACAAAAATTAAACACACATAAATCTCTGTATCCTATCAAACTATTTCTTAAATTTTGGGATGGAAGGGGTATATTAAAATTCATTAAGATAAGAATGTAATTGGCAATTTCATTTAGTATCTTTTTGAAGATTTATTTTCAAGGAGATACTGCATTAGAATTTTTAATCCTACAAGTAACTATTTTGAGAACTTATTTCCATAAGGTACCACTTGTCATACTAGCATTTGACAGGTGTACTAATAGCATACTAGACATACTAATATTTGACAGACGTATTAATATTTGGCCGACATACTAGTACACTAAAAAAATAGAACACCAGCATTAGGGACCAGTCGATCGTAGAGTTAGTTACTATAGGAAAGAAAAAAGTAGTTGCAAAATAAAGTTTTAACGACCGAAACATAAATAGTCCCTGATTTTCGATTGTTCTATAATTTTCAGCCATTGATTTGCGACTGTAGGAGAGTAGCGTGTCACGGCGTTAGATTTTCGCTACCCGTGCGGCACTCAAGTTACTCACTCCTTCGCTTGAGCTCAGCCTACTCGTCACCCAAAGGTGATGTTTGTGAACGCAAAGAGAGTTTGGACTTGGAAACAAGTTTGTATTGAGAACACTTGAGAGCTTACAAAGCTTTGAGAGTTTAAAAGAATGTGGCGTCTTGGAATGACTTGGGATGAGATGAGATGCCTTGGCCAAACGCCTCACCCCTTTATATACAACTCCATGGAGAGTTCTACACTTGGCATCTAGACTCTTCTATATCCTTCTCCTATGTACAAGAATTCCCTAGAAAACTCTTCCTACATTTAATTCTATATTTATAAAGTGAAGGTGAGTGCTCATAAATATTAATTTGATGTGTAAACGACAACGTGCATCATAAGCCTATGAAACCTTTGAGGTTTCAACTCAAAACCAATTGATAATGAATGGAGCCCATCATCCGTGTATATGATTATACGTATTGAATTACAAAACTCCAATGTGGGTAGAGTTTATTCAACATATCCCCTCGTAAATGCCTCATTTTGGCTTGAAGCGAAGACATAGCTTTGGGTGACGCAGAGTATTCGACCATTGGGCCTCACTATAAAAAATATGCTTTTTTGCGACGACAAAAAACCGTGATGGCTGATTCCTGTCGCAAATGTTGTATTTTACGACGGATCCATCGCAAACAAAAATATGGGAAAAAGAATATAACAGGAAAAATTTACGACGGAAAGTCAACATCCGTCGCAAACATATAATATAACTACGACGGATTCCGTCGCAATGATGTGTAAAAATTGTTAAAAATTTTTAATATCGAATGAAGTTTATGCGACGGATTACGTCGCGAATCACGGTTTATGCAAACTTTATTTCCCAAATTTTTTCTAAGTGTTGCCAAGTTAGAATATCAGCAACGGATCCGTCGCAATTATACAATGATTTCGACGGGTCCGTCGCAAACATAAGTACTTCGTAACAGTTAGAAAAAATTTATTATACGATATTATGTTTAAGGTTGTTCAAACAAAATACGTCGAAGTGTGTAAAAAAATTTAAATTTCATAAATATTCTATGTTTGATGTCCATATATTATATATTATGAATTAATTTATCGTACCTATATTGTTTATCTATAGAAGATATATCAGACATAAGTGGTAGCATAATTAATATTTCGAATATTTGTTATCTTTTAAATAATGATATCGATGATTTATATCTCGTCGGTTATGATATTTGGATGATGAATATAAGGTTTTAAAATTCGGGCATACGGTTAAGGCTTAGGGTTTAAGGTTGGAATTATTTTTAGTAATTGAATTACGGCGACGGATTCCGTCGCATACTATGAACTTATGTGACGGATTCCGTCGCTTAGTATTAAGAAAAATTCATGTAATGATTTTTTGACATATAAAATAATGATGTTACATGTAAAAATTTGAAATCATTACCACAAATTAAGATAATTACAAGTTAAAAGTTTTTTTATGCATTTCAAGTGAAAAGTTTTCATTAATATAGGGTGCCTAAATTATAAATGTATCAAAGATATATAAGACATAAGTGGTAGCATAATTAATGTTTGAACTATTTGTTATCTTCTAAATAATGATATAGATGATTTGCATGTTGTTTACTCGGTTGTGATATTTGAATGATGAATGTAAGGTTTTAAAGTTCGGGCATAAGGTTAAGGGTTAGGGTTTAGGTTTAGGGTTTGGATTAATTTAGTAATTAAATTTATTTTGCGACGGAATCCATCGTCTAGTATTAAAATAAAATATATAATTTTACTTCGATATATATAATTTTTTTCTTAAAATATATAAATGTTATTTGCGACAGATCCGTCGTTAAGTATAGAAATTTTACGACAGATCCGTCGCAAAACTAGGTTAAATTTTTTATTCTTTTTTACGACGGAATCCGTCGCAAATGGAACTTTATATATTCCCCTTTTCTCTTCCCTTTTCCCTTCTCTTCCCCTCCCCTCCACCTGTTGCCGCCCACCGCCGACCGCCTCGTCGCCGCATCCGCCTCGCAGTCGTGCCGCTTCGCCACCACAGCTGCCCCGCAGCCGTAGCCACCAGCGAGCATAGCCACCACCGTAGCATCCCCAAACTCTCCTCCTCACAGTCGTCCCGCTGCTGCAGCCGCCTCGCCGCCGTCGCTCGCAGCCTCCCTGCTTCGCCACCGTAGCCGCTGCCACCACCGACCACAGGCACCACCGCAGCCTCCCCAAAGTCTCCTCCTAACAGCCGCCCAGCCGTGACACCACCACCCACTCCTCCTCGATCCACTCCCTCTAAGGTAACCCCATCCTATTCCGATTCATGGGATTGTGTGATTGTTTGTGTTAGTGATGTTGATTGGATGGAGATGATTGGGTTTGCTTTGGTTTGACAGAATTTTTATTGTGAATTGTTGGTTAGGGTTGTTTGGTTTAATTGGTTCCTGGTATGGAATGGGTTAGGATGGTAATGGATGGCTTGGGTGAGGAACATAATTGTCAGTTGTTGCACAATGTTGTGAGAATATGAGGGATCTGAACATTATGGAATGGGGTTGGGTCGGTTGATTGTGACGATGTCGGGTTTGCTCGATTCATTGGTTGTGGGATACTGTCGGATTGATGATCATTCCAATTCTGTGTTGTTTTTCCGTTGTGAGGATGATTTAATTAGATGCTATACATGAAATCCGAATAAGGAGCAATATCCAAATTAGGAGGATGATTTAATTAGGTGCGATGCATGAAATCCGAATTATTCGGGCACTTTTTGCAAGGTTAAACTTCTGGGGTTTCAACTCAAAATCAATTGGAAACGAGTGAACTAGCTCATGATCTATATATGTGATTGTATCGATTTTGCAAACTCTAATGTGGGTAGAGTTTTCTCAACAAAGTCGAGACTCAAGAGTTGAATTAAAGAAGAAAACCGATATTCATTCCTTAACTGATGGCAAATAAACTGGCATAATTGTCCTTTTGTTTATCAATGCCCATTCCGACCACACTTGATGGCAACCCAACATGTGATGGTATGTGTGACTATGTTCATTTCAGTGAGAAATAGTTTGTCATGTCAAAATCAACCGAGAGATACTACCTTTTTCCGAATGAAGCTGATCCTTATTAGACTTGTAAGAGTAAAAGCTTTACTGAGAAGGTCATGTTTCTAGCAGTGGTGGGTTGATGACGGTTTGATTCTTCAAAAAATTACATTTTCGACGATAAACTAGGCATATTTTCATTCACTTACAAAGAGGCTGAAAAAAGGAGTAGCAAAAATCATTCCGTTGGAACGATGGAGATGAAATCAGTTTCGTCAATAACCAAAGACATGTATAGCGCATGCTTGTTAAATAAAGTATTACTTGCAATCCATCGTTCTTGGCCACAGTTCGAAGGTGTTGATCATGTAGTGATTCAGCAAGATAATAGCAAACCTCATATTGGACCTACTGATCCATAATTTTTTACAATATTTGTGTTGATAGTTTTGCTATCTGTTTGAAATAGCAACCCCTAAAGAGTCCAAATATAAATGTGCTAATATTTGATTTTTCGAGCAATTCAAGCATTGAAACATCAAGAGGTACCTAAGATGATCAATGAACTCGTTGTTGCTATTAAGAAATCATTTACAGATTTCAGCCTTATAGCTTTGGATAATGTATCCATCTCATTGCAAGGATGCATGAGTGAGACTATGCATGTTTTGAAACTAACGACATAGTTTTGGTGAAATAGTAGGTTGATGATGGCAATTTTAATATATCAGAAAGTGGGGTGTGAATTTCAGTTAGAATGCCTTGAGTATGAGTCTTTAACTTGACTTCATCTTCATTATCACAAACGAAACTTCTCCTATCTTATTCTCCCGCTCAACATCCTAATTTCATAGATTTTCAAATTTTTTTTAGGTTGAATGCAACTTTGGCGGCTAAAATTCATCCTCTTTCTCCCAAATCAAAGAAAGGTCATTTTAGTCATTCCCCATCTAAATTACTTCCAAAAAAGATAATTTTGCATTTAACATGGACAAACAAAAATAATAAGCATCTTTCGTGGGATGGAGGGAGTAGTAGATATGGTTATGAGTGAGTGCTCCCTTCGACGACGGCGATCCTCACCAGAAACAACTTCTTATGATGGTGAAAAAGGGTCGACCTAAGAAGATATTAGTGTTTGTTACGATTCGGACGAAGGACCTTGATGATGATCTTAATCGGGTTGGGGATTTTGTGATGAAGCAATTAGGGTCTCCATGAAAGTACGATGAGGTTGTGGCGAGTTCAAGTCTGATTACAATGAAGTGTGGGGATGAGTCTTGGATTGGTTGTATTAGGAGGATTAGTGATCAAAATAACGTGGTTAGCGGGATGAAAAGGAGATTAGAAGAAGGACTGATTTGGTGAACGAGAGATCTAGGATGATGGAGGATCCTGGTTCTTGTGCTACTATTTTGAAGACTTAACTATTCCTAATCTGTGGTTTGAGTCCTTCTAGTAAGAGAGATCTTGAAAATGGTCTTTCGTTATCTAGAGAGGAACGAAGGGGTGAACAGACTATTCTGACTAAGTAGGATGTAAAACCAAAACGTGATTTTTGGAAGCACTCGTTGATTGGATACTTGTTAAGGGAATTTGTGTCTTTCAAGCAATGAAGAACTTTATAGTTGCACAGTGGAGAGATGTAGTTGTCCCTGGAGTTTATCTCTATGATACTGTATTAGGATTGATGTACAATCCTCCCAATTATATAGAAATTGATGAATAAAACTCTAGATTAGGACATATTCATAGTCAATCACTTAGGCTTAGAACTAGGATGGTTAGATGCAGTATAGAATGCATACGACATTGCAATATAGGATCACAGATAGGAGGCCATTGTGGATCACCAGATATAGTTGACATCAAAAGTTCAGGATAAGTGTTATGGAATGAATATCGGCAGTAAAGGAACCACAAATCTTCAAGAAGTAGGATCAAGAACTCAGGATCAACACCAAGTCACAAAAATACAGCAGAGCTGGCTTGTAGTAAAGGCAGGAGCACAGTAGACTGATCAAAGTGGATGAGGTTCAAAGTGTAGTAGAGTGGATGAGGATCAAAGTTATGGTCAAATTGAAGATTTGAGGTTTGAAATCTGTATGAGGTCGAATATTGATCCTATCAACAACACTGAAGATTGTGCAGGGGACAAACAGATAGCTGTCAACATCACATAGTAAAGTTAAGGGTGTCAAATTCAAACCAAAACCGATTACTGACTGGTGATCGAAACCAATAAACCGAAACCAACAAAACCGATATTAAACGGTTCGGTTCCAATTTAAAAATGAAACCGTTTAATTAATCGTTCGGTTCGGGTTAAAATCGATTAATTGATGGTTCGAACCGAAAAAACGATTAAGTGAACCGATTAAGTGGACAAATTAACTGAATTATTTAAAATCTAATAAAAGAATCGTTAATGACTAATTTTTCTAACACTTTAAATGAATCCATGAAATCATACATAGATTGAATGACTTAACCAATAAAATGAACAATTAGGTAAGTTTTAGTTTGTCGTTTTATTTCTTTATCTCTCAAACATACATATGATGTGCAATTTATACATGATATACGATCTTTGTTGTTGTCATTATAAAAGAATTGACAATTGTCTTATATGTTTTGAAACTATCGTACAAGAAACTATACAATCTAGTAACATAAACCACTTGTAACTTTCAACTAAAATACTACAAAATTGCCTAACGAAATTTATCAAAATCATATAGCCCAAAATCGATTAAAAACCGATAAACCAAAACCGATTAGTAAACGATATCGGCTTTCATTTTCAAACCGATTAACTAATCGGTTCAATTTTGGTTTTCGTGGTGTACAACCGAACCGATTAACGTCCTCAAGTACCGTCACGGGTTCCGAGATCCAATTCAGACAGAGAAGGTAGATGAATGTGAGACATTGATGGCAAGTTGAAAAATCACTCAACAATACTGTACAATCGTTCTCGTGTGCTTGATTGAAGATCTGAGAAAAGAAGTTCACTAGTCTACATCAAGAATAAGTTTGCAGCAAAGTCCAAAAGTGATCTGTGCACAAAACTTGGTTCTTAATCTTAGCAAGTTATGTAACTCGTAAAAGATTTCTTTGTAAGTCAAAACAAAGAGATAGTGAACTACCTCTTGGCTTGACTACACTGGTCACCAAGGAAAGACTCGACTAAGCTTTTGTTGATCATTTGATAACGATGGTGTGAATCAGTATAAATTCTTGTTTCCTTTACTGCTTTACATTTTAGTTTAGAACTGTTAGAAAATTTGTTGGACACAAAGAAATTAGTCCAAAGGACTTTGATCTCAACTGCAAACTGATTCCGCTAGTCAGTAGTAGGACAGTTGCATACTCACCAATACCACTTTGCACACTGATTAAAAAAAAATTAAAAGCCACCCCTACCCCAGGCTATATTATTACACTCTGAGTATTACATGCTGTTTTGTTTGTGTTTTAAGTTAGCGAATGATAATGATTAACAACACATCCTATCATACAGTTTGTTCATGAACTCTAGACCTTTGATTATGTGTAAATGGTCTTCTTATTTTGTTGTGGAGGATATGCTTGGAAGGGTGCCTACTTAGATTCAGCTCCTTGGTCTTATTTTGGATTTTTGGGACAAAATGTCTTTGAACAAGCAGACTAGTTAGTTGAAAGGCTTATTTGCACTGATGTTTTGGTTGCAAAGGAGAGAATTTCTTATCCTATAATTCTTAAGGACATTAATACTCAACGACGGAACAAATCCGTCGCTAACTGAACAAAATCCGTCGCTAACATATATTTGCGACGGATTTAGCGACGGACTCTTCCGTCGCTAAAAGCCTCGTCGCTAAACCCAAAATAGCGACGGATCCGTCGCCATAGTGCAAAAACCTAGCGACGGAAAGACTTTCCGTCGCTAGATGTTTAATTATTTAAAATTATAAAAAGTAATTAAAACAGTCTTAGGTAGCGACGGAATCCGTCGCTAACGTTAATATTTTTTCACAAACCTTTAGTGACGGATTCCGTCTCTAATATGTTAAATTCAAAAATTGGAAAAAGAAAACGAACGTTTATTTTTAGAGACGGAATCCGTCGCTAAAATGTAAATTTTTTAAAGAAAGTTAGCGACGGATTCCGTTGCTAAGTGCATAATTTTAATTTATTCTGTTATAGTTTAGCGACGGAATCCGTCACTAAACAATTCATTTTAGGTATTATTTAGCGACAGATTCCGTCGCTAAATTCTATTTTATTTAAACAAAATAAATAAAAAATACAGAAACTGTAGAAAAATCCCTGTATTAAATTACAATCAAACTAAAAATGCATTCTATTACAATGTTTTGAAATCATAATATAGTTT
>JAOVYX010020561.1:0-16879 GCA_035668315.1 Drosera spatulata | reverse complement strand
AACAAAAGGGCGAGATTGCAAGGGCTGTTCTGGACGAACTCGAGAAGGTAACATCATCCATTGACATTCAATTCAGCAGGTTCTTGAAATTTGCCAAGGGGAGAGTTATCCAATGTGGAATAGATCTTGGAAAAATCCTATAGTTCACTTGCTATTGATCACAATATTCTGTTACATCTGATGGCTGATGAGCGGTGTACAATGTCACGAACGTTGTGCAGGTAATGAGAGAATATGGCTACAGCATTGAGCATATACTGATGGTTGATATTATACCTGATGCTGCTGTGCGCAAGGCAATGAATGAGATCAATGCTGGTATGAAATCCCTTTCATATGCTTCAGCTACAGCTGCTAATTGCATCAGAAGATGTTTACATCAGATGATGGACTAGTTTGGAAATGTTTACTATTATTCTAATCTTCATCTATTATCTTCAATTCTTCATGCAAATTCTGGTTTAAGTCTGATGTGTGTCTTTGGGATGGGGAGCCTGCCTGCAGAACCATGGATCATGTAGGCATTATTATTATGAGCAGAACAGCTTCTCTAGTAGAACCAAAAAAATGGCGAAGTTATATTACATAGCATATGATCTTGGTTGAAAAAGCGAAAAACTGGTTGAAAAAGCTAAAAACTCAAAGTAAGCTAGTGACGCTTCTGGAGAGAGAAAGAAACTTCCCGACCAGTCTTCCAGCCACCCTCTCTATTGCCTGCAAACCTGAGCACCTTCCCCTTATTGAATACTATTGACCATTTATTACTTCATCTGAGTTGTAATTCATTGAATGCCTCAGCTTGATGGATATTTTGTTGCATATTGTGCCCATGGAAGTGGTTGAAGAGATTCCTGTTCTAACCATCTTGCCGTTGGGCCGTGGTTGCATGTGTATCAGTGTATGCCATTACGCTGTGGAGTTCCCCTAATACGTCCTTATTTGCATGACTCTTGCATATATTTGGGAACCTCTTTGGTTTCTGCGTTGTAAGTCCATGGTGAAGTTCTAGGTTATGGTTTTAACCCTCCTGAATGCAATCAACTTCTACTTATGCTGCCACTGGTTTCTATATAAGACATAGCAGCGCCATATATTGGATGATCCAATTTGGTTTTAACCCTACTTATGCAATCAACCTAGAGTATGTTAAGCACATGCGGTTCAGAAAATCTTTGTCAACGTCAAAGATATATTTGGTATCCTGGTTGAGGGGTTGTTACGTTGCTAGTGAAATATTTGACACGATATGAACGTCGTTGATTGTTTTTGCAGAAGAAAGTCGGAACAACGTTATTTTGATATCCTGACAAAGGATAATAATACAAGGATTGTATGCACATCATTGCTGTTGTCCTTCAAATTACCCTCATCCAGCCTCCCCTCTTCTGTTTTTACTGAACCAAGATCTTCTCATTGATCCTAATCTTCCTCAAGTCCTATCCTCTCCAGGGTCTGGGCATGCCCCCAGCATAGCATATGTAAATTTGGTGGCCTATGAGTATCGAGCAATACTAATTTAGATATGTCTTTTGCTGTCTGCTGTGTTTCTATGTCGCTTTCCGATTTATATTTCAGGTAACTTGGACCATGCGTGCCTCAAGGTTGCTTGGTTTCGTGAATAAAGATTTCCTTAATTTGATAGTGGAAATGGTTCTGAATAACTCGTGTTGAAAGCTGAAATTTGTATAACTATTGGCAAAAACAGTTAGTTCCTGCTAATCTACGTGCCATTGGGCAGTCTCTGATGGTTTGTAGAGAAATTTTTCATGCAGTCAGTTGTTTTAAATGGTTTAAAACCGTGATGGCTTATTGGAGTTCTATACAATTCCATGTACTAAATTTTTTGATGCATATGACCTTTAAACTTTAAAGGGTCATTTTAATTGAATCCTCTGGGCAATGTTTCAAGTCTCTTTCAGCACTCTGCAGTGACCTAGTTCATACGAACTTGGATATATTTCCTAATCGAGGTCTTAATTTATTGGTCTGTGATTCCAATTTTTGTGTGACAAAAGAGTGCTGACTATAGCAGCCACCAGTATAAAGTAATGGTTCATTCTGATTTGGGTATAGCGTTAGTTGGCTGCTGCTTATCGACTTCTGCTTTGCATGGGTTTTTCATTATTGCCTGCATTAGCCACATTTTCCCTTCTTTATACTCTCTCTACATAATTCCTTCATTATCCCAGCGCCATAGCTTACATGGGATCTGTTTTGGTATCTGCTTCCATTTGTGAGAGTGCCAAAGTTGTTGAGAAGATCTAAATATGCTTTTATTTGCAGCACAAAGACTCCAGCTCGCCAGTGTCTACAAAGGAGAAGCTGAGAAGGTCTTGCTAGTGAAGAAAGCTGAAGCAGAAGCAGAGGCTAAGTACCTCGGTGGTGTCGGAGTGGCGAGGCAGAGGCAAGCGATCACGGACGGCCTGAGGGAGAACATCTTGAACTTCTCCAACAAGGTGGATGGCACATCGGCTAAGGAGATCATGGATCTCATCATGGTGACTCAGTACTTCGACACCATCAGGGACCTGGGTAACTCTTCCAAGAACACCACTGTCTTCATACCTCACGGCCCTGGTCACGTCAGAGATATAGGGGACCAGATCCGCAATGGCATGATGGAGGCAGCCAGTGCTAGGGTGCTCGACTAGGATGTCGAGGAGTAGTTACTTGACTCCAGGTCTAATATGGTTGAACTCTCCAGGATTAGATGCGTTTCATTTCAAGCTCTTTCCAGTATAGAGTCTCTTTTTCAAGGTATTTCCTGTATAAAAGGCTTCTTTTCGAATTCTTGGTATAACGGTTCTTGATCAAGTAATGTGTTTTGGTTATATTGCATCATCATACGAAGAGCAGTAAGTATTTTGCTGTCCGAAAATTTAGCAAATCTCTGGGTTTCCACTTACACAGTTCTCAGAAGCACTTGTTTAGAACTGCATCACCTTTAATCCAATCGTCCCAATATTTCGATTTCGGAATGCGAGGTGGCAATCCTAATTGGCCAACAGTGAAGTGTACAGGCTGATTATGGATTGTCTGCGCTTTTTGTGTCTACAATGGGCATTCTCTGAAGTGAACTTTACTGCTAGATTTTGAGCACACTGTTAACTTTAGTTCCTGCACTTTATTACTGTATGTATTTCGGTTTGAAATGACTCGACATACGAAAGAATGTGATGCGAATCATGCGTGGTATCGTGAGGACGCTTTATTATACTTTTTTTTTGTTCCATACAAATTATAACGGTTTGATCCGACGTGATAACTTATATGTATGTTTAATTAAATGATAATTTCATCCTTGTGAATATATGAGAGAAAAAAATGAGAAAAAGAAGAAAGAGAAATGATGGTGGATGAGTTAATATGATATAAAATATGGATATTTTGATATTTTTATATGAAAAAATTGTTAAATATGAAAATGTTACAATTTGAATGAGACATTCCAAAAAGAAAATGTTATAATTTAAATGGGACAGAAGGAATACATAAATGATGGAAGATTAGATATTGTTATGTGATCTTATACTATCCAAAAGAAAAAATAACGTGGATAAATAACTCATTAATCAATGTTATATACTTCTTTCGTCTCACAAAAAATACAATGTATTGACTTGATGTGTATTTTAATGCTTGTGTTGACTAAATTACAAATTATTTTTTTGCCCTAGAAATTTAATTGCAAAATCTTGAACAAAAAAAAAAAAAAACCTTGGTGCACATTTTAATAGGACGTTTTTTTATAAAAATATATACAATGTTTTTTTTAGTAATTTTTTCACATAAAACAATTACAAATCTAACAATAATTTGTTATAGTATATCTTATTATTATTTTTATAATTGATATAGTAACCCTATTATCACTTATAAAAAAAATTATTTTTCATTATATTTTATAAAAATTCAATATATATATATATATCATCGTATTGAATCAAAATATTATATTTAATTTTAGACAGAAAGAACATGTATTATGCTTCGTCAATTCAGATTCATGGACTCGTACCTTGTTGGCCACACGTTTTCTTTTCTTTTCTTTTTTCCTTCTTTTGTTCGAGGGGAGAGTCAACCATGGAGAATTAGCTTTTCCTTCCATTCCACACTTTTCACACATGAGAAAGCTTCTCCAACACACTGACTTCCCCAAAACATATAAATACCCCAAATTCTTCTCCGCTTGGCATTGCAACACTCACTCCTACAAACTCAAGAAATCCTCCTCTCTCTTTCTGTACAAAATCACTTCCAAGTTTCAACAACAAAGAAGCAAAAATGTTGGATACTACACAGGAGCTCATAACCATGGCCACCTCGAGCCCTCCCTTGATCTTCTGCTTATTCAACATCATTGTAATCTTCCTCGTGATCAGCAGCAATGACAGTTCAAATACCGCCTCACGGTTCTCTGAAGACACTCCTGTTACGTATTCAGAGGACACTGTAATCATTTTGACTGAGGGCGATGAGGAAGAAACCACTGTCGTTGAAACTTCTTGCTCGCTGGAAGAAACAGAAGGTGTTGAGGTTGATGGCAATGACATTCGGGAAGAGGAAGACGGAGATGAGGAAGAGGAGAACGAGCTGGTGAGAAGAAGGATTGAAGCGCTCATCGATAAAGTGAATCGAGTATGGAGGGCGGAGAAGCTGGCTGAGATTGCCAAGCCTTCCTACATAGATTGTAGATAGGTCTTCTGTTATGAATCTCTAGGATTCGCTTCGAAGACTGCTCATGAGCAATGAGACTCGGCATTTTGTCGAAAGAAATAAAGTCTATGTGTCTTCATCTACCAAATGGGTTCCGTGGCCACTATTCTAGATAATGGGCAAATGAATACTGTATCGCTCGATAAACAGTCTAACTGCAACACTCAGAGTTAGTTGAAATAGTCATGTTTCAGATTTTGATAACGCAGCAACGAAATAATAAACACTAGCAAAGCGTATACAAATGTAGTTATAATCCGAATCGGAAGAGATCAAACCAAACATGTATTTTATCGAAAAAAAAAACAAAACAAAAAACCAAATATGTAGTTTCAAGATCATCAAACAGAGACAATAAACCACAAATAAGCTAGAAATACCAACCACAGACATCTATCTTTCGAAGTCAATTGAAATTTAAGAAACTGAACATGGTTCTGAACTCACCTGAAGGCGCTTCAATCAGTTGTCATAGGAAGATAAATCTAAGTACTTCGACGGGCTGCCATTGCTACTATCCGAGGTTTCACCAGGGCAATCATTTTCTCCTACAGCATGCTGTGTGAACGAAAAAGAGCCAGCAGCCTGTCCTGGATCAGCATAGTGAGACGAGACCAATGTGGAGACGGAAAAGAATCTTGTAGTTTGTCCCTGATTGACATCGTTGCCAATGCCCAACTCTGAGAAAGAAATGGAGCCTTCGCCTCACCTTGATTGACATTGTATTCAGGGATCAATGGTTTGAGAAAACTGGAACCTGTAGCCTCACCCGCGTTGACATTGTTTCCCAGATTGTGTGAAGAGAAAGAAAGAAAACCCGAATACTGAAACTTAGTGACTCCATCAATACCTTGGTGACAGCCTCCTCCTCCCGTCACTTGTCCAGCGACAGGAGAAACAAAGTTTTCTCCCCATCCTCTGCTAGCGAAAGAAAAGTAGAGATTGTTCAATGCAGCAGAAGTGCTGCTCTCAATCATTATAGGAGGAGCTACGAGGCCTCCTTCATTGTTGGGTAGAACACAAGATGCAGAGTCTATTTTTCCTGCCATCCCTTCTGTGACAATAAGAGATAGCGCATCTCCCATCTCTTGAAAATTGGGAAAAGAATATGAATTCAGTATTCTTGATGGCGAGACACCACTGCCAGGTGAGATACCAATCTGTCCTGCATCATCTCCTTCACTTCCTTCTCGACAGACTCCTTTCAGCTGTTTGCTGGTGACGACAGATTGAAGGTCCTGATTCATTTCTTCACTTGCTTGTTCCCTCGTCCCACCTACTTCTATGTTCGGAGCAGGCAAGCCCACTCTCGGTCCTCGATCACCTCCTACACCACCTGCTTCTTCAACTTCATGATTGATGGGGGCTGTGAAGCCCTCCGCTTGCTCTCGATCTCCTTCGTTTTCTTCTTCATCGCCCCACTCAATCGGTTCTTTCTTGATGGGCAATGTGATGCCGGCTGCTGGTCGACTACTTTCTCCTTCCTTCTCGTGTATCCTATATAATTTCCTCTTCTTAACACTCATCTCTTCCAGCTCCTGCTGGTTCGGGCAATATCCTGGCAGGAAAGATCCCAGCTCCAACTGATTCATCAAGTTTACAAACAACGGCATCTGGTCAGAGTCGAGGACTAGTCAAGGCTTAAACAAGCTTAATCCATCAATGTTGTTTTTGTAATGGAATCTGTAGTGTATGTGAGGGATAGCTCTCTTGAGTGCGATCTCGTGTTCTAGGTGTAACAGAATCATCGGTCGACTACAATCGAGATGAGCTTGTTTTCTTGGGAAGTACAGTACATGCTCGTGTCAAGAGACAGTGTAATGATAACATACTCATATGAGGCTACTAATAGAAGCTCTTGGCTCTGAGTGCAGTGTTATTATCAGTCAAACACCAATGAACTTCAAGACATCTAGCAGATATTTGAATAGAATCTTACCTGGACAGGGCCATATGCAGTGAGCCTTCCACAAACTTGTCCCCCTAAAACACGGCCATCAGGGCCTTGGAACATGATCATGAATCCACCTAATCTCTTGGTTCCATAATCAACGGGTAGAAGCGATCCAGATATTGATATTATAGCAAAATGTCCCTGTTCATAATAGATGACAGATACTTCAGATGTATTAGCAATCAAAATTGGCCGTCAGTAACATGATGCTCGGTAAGCTAAGGCAAATGCAAGGACAACAACCCACGTAATCCCATCAAATACATGAGTATTGGGAAGACGAGATGCGTGCAGTTTAGCACTCTTAACACAGGGAAAAAAAACAAAAAAACAAAACAAAGAGATGGTTTCCTAATGCCATCAGAAGGTGTTGAATCCTTGATCACATGGTTAGGGGAAAAGTTGCCTTCTTGACAAATGCTTGGTAAACTGCTTCACTTATATTGCACAATATTTGCACATGAATACGTGCCACATTGCTCGGAGCAAACTCAAACAACATGCAAAATGAAGAAATTTTTGAATGATTTCTATGAAGAATTTCTAGGATCAGATTACAAGAGTATATCATGAAAATAACTGACCCGCAGGACTGCAACATGAAGTATGCAAGTTCAATAAAATGGACAAGAAGGAAATAATAATCCAAGCCATAAGGCCACACACCTGAAACGTCGAAGTCTCATTAGATAGCTCCCGAAGCGTGACCAATGAAACTGAGCCCACAGCAGAAAGAACAAAAATTGCTCGATCATCTGGATGAAAAAATTGGATAATAGTAACGGCAACATCCTAAACAAAGCAATGTTCTTATTGATTATGCTATGGAAATACTGAACGCATAGGCAGAGAATGATGAAACTTAACCACACATCCTCTCAGTTCTATAACTTGAACTGCATTGCACATCAGCATTTTTCTTATTATGTTTCATTCTCATACTCCGATAATGGAGCAACATCTAGTATGGTCGGCTTAGGGATACTTTTAGTTAAGCTCAGCGAGGGCTCCAAGCCAAGCTCAAGTATACAAATGTGTGTCTGTGTGCGCGTGCATCTGCCCCTCATTCCAGAGGTTCTCCGCTGTTCAGTGTTTCCCTTCCGTACAAAGGAATCAAGTCAAATTCAAGTCCAGAGAGCTGAATCTCTAAACAAGCCCAGCAAGGAAGAAATTTTTTGTCAAGCAGCAAATTTGCAATGTAATAACAAACAGAACATAGTACAGCCATGGTGCCATCAGGAATACCTGCCCATTCTCAACGGTTACGACATGTGAAGTAAAATTTCTTCCAATCATATGCTCCAACGGAAATCCTACATGATAAAAGAAGCCAAGTGGCTCGCCCATCAGCATTCTTTATATCAGTTTGAGATGGAACAAGAAAAGAGATGGAATAAACATCAACCATGATAAAAACATCAGAGACAAACCAAAATCCCACGAATCAAAAGTACAAGAAATGAAAAGAAGTTCAACAGATAAAATCACGATAAATCTGAGGATCTGATAGCAGAGAGAGTGGAAATCCATGAGAAATACAATCACAAAAGCAACATAATTCATAGTTTTTTTGGGTAACGAAAAGAAACATAATTCATAGTTCCATGCGCTTGTAATCTCAAAAGCAAAGAGAGCTAAGCTCCCATTAATTAGAAGCACAGAGGTCATGAATTTGATGGATTAACAATGAGCTTTTGATGGTTTTGCACTCTAATGAGCTTCACAGTCCACTCCTAGGATGAGTAGATCTGACCATTTGATGGATTAACAGCTTCCAGAACCAAACCGCCATTCAAATTGGAAGAAATCAACAGTAACTCCTGCAAACAAGCCATAAAATCCGACTAGCAATTCCCACAAAAACATCCGTATCAAGAAGGTAGAAAGACATACCAAGAGGGTTCTCGTCCCAGTCGTGTACCATGGAGCACAGAGGAAACTCTAACTTCTAATCTTTGTTGGCACATTCTGTTGCAAGGTAGAACCATACACATTTATAGGCAGAGGCATGAAGAAACTACAAATCCTAATTCCCTTAATTGCATCAAAAGAAAATCTTTGAATAGTGCGGGAAACACATAAATTCAACACTAAAACAAATCCACCAACAAATATTGAGTATGTGTTGTTTACACTATAGTTCGTAAAACAAGCTTTTACCATACAGTCAGCGTAAAATAGAAACATCGATGAACCTAGCGAACATTTTCTTGTTCTTATTGGAAAACAAAACAACCAGTATCAGTTTTCGCTGTTGAGCTGGTGTTTCCAGCTTAGGTATGCCTCATAAGTTTTAAATGCTGATATCCAGGTGGATCATGTCATCATGTAGAAAACTTAAGTTATCATCACTGTATCACCTCAGGAATTGTTACCAGAACCGGGAACTCTTAAACGACTTACCTTATTCAATGAAGCAATTGCATCATGGCGGATTCATTAGATCTTTTTTCCTTTGGGAATCTCCCGCTTTTCGCCTCAGATTCACAACTATCAGGGTTCGTTACAAAATCTTGAATATCAAGCTAATCATAAAAAAAATGCATCCAAAAAAGAATCCGAAATAACACGATATCAAATAAAACGTGCTAATCAACAGTGGATCAAAAGTTCACACAGGCCTTTTTTTTATAAGTTTTAATGTCCAAGTGCTAACATATAATTGTTAGCTACAGCATCAGAACTACGATCCTCTCAAACTTAAATTTAAGCATCTGAATTTGATGGCTTCTTCTAATATAAATCCGTTATACAGATTTCAATTTGAAGTTTGTCACAACCATGCTAAAATCTAACAGCAAATATAAGAACGCGTGAAAAAAAGGGATAATCATATGAAACAAACTCCTTTTTGTGATATGACCAACTCAGTAAAGCGAAAAAGGTCTTCCAAGATCATATGAGCTAATATGCTTCAATATCTACCTTTTTTGGCATTCAATCGTACTCTATAGAGCAATATACATGAACATAGTCAAAATACTAAACAATAGCGAGCGAAAACTCATATCGAGCATAGATCAGGATGATCAAGATTATATTGAAAACCTTGAGAGACACGCCATAACAAAAAGAAAGGCCGGTGAATCTAAGATTTCTTGTAACAAATAAGAATCACTTATACGTAGATTTACCTGTTTTCTCATGCTCTAACCTATTAGCCTTAGTAACAGGTTTGAGAAGGCCAACCATCATGCTGTTTCAGGCCAGAGAAGAACCAGAAAGTGGTAAACAAGCTGAGGTAGACAGTCGACTATACTGCAACCTTGGTTCTATCTGGGTGATGCACTTCCTTGTAACGCTCGTCTTCTTATTTTTCTCCCTTCATCAACTCCGAAGATGGAACTGGAATGCAAGTGCCTAGTTGTCGGAGGAGCCACAACTGCTGCAGCCACTCTTGATGCCTACCCATCTACATCTCATTACTTGCCAACTTATCTCTACAAAATCCAAGGTACAAAGTCATGAAACAAAAGCAATAATCACTGACGTACGTAGCTACAAATTTGAACCACCAACGGAATGATGGATGAAATTCACCAACTAATAAATTTTGTTACCATTCCTGGATAATAACATCTGAACTTACTGAAGGATTCAAAACAAAAACAGGACAGAAGCGTATGGGTGCTGGTTTCTTAAGTCAAGCATGACAGCATAAGAATAATAGGATAAGTACAAATACAAGAACAAGACCAGGCAGCAAAGTTCAATGGTTGATGAAATTCCTCTAGTCCAACAAATAAAACATATTAACTCTGTTGAAACGAAACCAATCGTCACTACTTCATTTCCAATGCTTGGATGCTCAAAGAAGACCGACGGTAAAACTATCCTTACAGTTTCACACAAATCAAACTCAGAGAATGAAATCCAGAAGCATGCTTCATTGGTCTCGCATCTGTATGTTCTTGAAAAGAAAAACCGGGTTCTTACCAGCCACAGCTCCCATATTTTTTAACTTTTAGTTTAGTCGAAAGCTTCATTTATCACACAACTCTTCACCCAATTCTCAGACCACCTTCCTCGAAATCATGCAACCCCTAGCTTCTCTTTATTCTGCGTGCTCTAGGACCATTCAGCGTCTAGCTATCTATGCCATGTCACCATGGTTTACAATAGAGTTCCTATCAGATACGTTCTTCAACAACATCCACAACAGCAACCTCCATATCCTCTTCCTGGCCTGCTCATTATCTGCCTGCATTCTATATCAATCTATTAAAATCTCCATCTTGTAATGGCAATACTCAGGACCGATCAAGCATGAATTTTTCTTTTGCTTCTTCTTTTTCTTTTTCCAAGATAAAGGGTCCTATAGTCGACGATAGCAGAAAACAAGAGAAGCAGCAAGTCACAGTTCCATTCGTCTGAAATAGAAGCTGAAGATGACTGCAAAGACAGGGAGCTCAATGTCTTCCTGCAATCTATGCACCGGCGGAACTGGAACGTGTTCATGGCAGGATGGGTACCCAAATAAACATGTCTGGGCCCCAAGATCGCAACTTCTTTACTCCAGACAGCCAACACAAATATTTCGGTACTGAAGGCCAGTGCAATAAGATGGCTGATTACCCATGAAAAGCTGATAATACAGAGCCGAAGGAGAAGTTGCCAAGAAAATCAGTCAAAGAGTAAAGCCAAGCCTCCCAAGAACTTCCTGACTAGACGTCAATTTGTTTTGCTATTCTTGTGACAGTTTTCATAGTTAGTCATGGTTTCAAAAGTTACCTGCTCGTAAATTTGCAAGATGTAATCAAGAAGCATCCATTCGATGCTGCATGTTTGGAGCAGGAAACTCGATGCATGTTGCACTAGGAAACCTGATTCACAGTTCAAGAAGAAGAGCATTTTGATGCAGAAAGTTGTTCAAGATAGACTTTAAACGAGAAAGTGCATCCCAGCTTCTACGTAGCACTGCTTTCTATCTCATAGTTACCAAGACCATGCCATGATAAACAAACTTAAGTATGTCAATAACTAACAAAGAAGCCACATAAATAAGTCACCCGCAACTTTGAACAACTTTTTGAATCCGTTTGATGACAAATGGAATATCTTCCTCAGCTAGCATAGTGAAACACCACCTGAACCACCCCGGTTCAGCACAATGACAGGCTGAACCAGGCGTCAGATTCACTTTAGCAACAGTCAACAGCTTATCCCATAGCTCAAGCTCACCTTTCTCATCACAAGTTCTAATGAACCGGCTCAAGTCAACCCAACAATAAAATCCTCCCTCACTCTTCGCACAATCAATCCCGATTTTCTTCAATCTGGAAACAATAGAATCGTGCATCTTCCTCAACCTCTTTTTATTGGTGTCCATATATACGTGGATGAACTGTTCATCAGAAAGCATCGGAACCAGTAAGTGTTGAGTAGGAACAGAAATTGATGAGAACCTTGCCAACATTCTAGCAGCAGCTAAAACATTCTCATTGAAGGAATAGATGCAACCAACTCTAAAGCCAGGAAGAGAAAGATCTTTCGATAATCCATATATCATATGAACCCTACCCTTGTCAAAGTCCTCTGATTCAACAATCTCTAACAAGCTCACAAACTCTTTATCTCCATATGTTGAACCCGCGAATATCTCATCCGAGATGATATGAATGTTTTTCTCCTTGGCGAAGTCCAAAAGATTGTAAAGGGTCTCCCTGGAGAGGAGGCTTCCTGTGGGATTTGAAGGATTTGTAATGATAATTCCACGAACTCTCACTCCCCGTTTCTTGGCTTGATTGTATGCTTGATCAAGTGCGGTGACGCTGAGACTGAAGTTGTCAGTACTATAGCAGTGAACAGGTATAAGCTTCACCCCAGTCCTCACCATGTCCCTGTCAAAACTGTAGCCTCCAGAGTCACAACATGCATCAATTTGTGAACACACAATTAGATATTGTTCAACAAGGAAGAAGTTGAATTGACTGCCATGAGGTGGACCATGGAGCTGAAAAACGGTGACCAGGACCATCATTAAGAATCCCAACTTCCACATATGCCTTATTAGTAATATTTGGGATGTATTAATACTTAGATGAGAGAAAACAACACATATTGATGATCGGTGAGAAATAAAATTTTTGGACAATTTATTTCTCTACAAGCATAGCTAACTGATCTGAAACATGCAGGATGTACAAGAATGCGTCATGACATGCAACTACTAGTTTAATTAATTCACATTATGCAATAGTATTTACATCCACTCAATGGTTGTCAGTTTCTCTTGTTCTAATAAATGAAAGAGGAGTATATAGATAAAAAAATAAATAATCATCTTATAGTGAGGTAAACAAACCCAGGGTAATATGGTGCTGGTATAAGAAACCCATTCCCAGGATCCGCTAGGCAAAAGCAGAGTATCTCGAAAGCCGGTGTTGCACTACACGTCAAGACTAGCTGTGACGGATCAAAAGAAACCTTTTTTGTCATTGCTTGATACATGAAAGTCGCCATTGCCTGCAACAATTTGAAGGACAAAAATATATCAAGATAAATGAAAAGACGAACAAAAATTGCCTCTTGATCTTGGTATTCAAATACCTTTATCCTAGCATAATCATTCACAGCAATCTGTTGCTATGTGATCCATCATTCAGCAAAAGCGACATGCGAGCAACTAAATAAATGTCTCAAGGTACTAAGTATAAACGCAATCCATCACAAGACAATATGAAAATCACCTGCAACTTTCCAACTGAAAAAAATATGTGCAAACAATCACAGAAAGCGCGACAAACCACACAAGAAATGGAACCAGCAATAGATACATAGTTACCACTTTCATTTCCATCGAGCCATCAAGCGGCTGGTAGGCAGCAATCCCATTGATCCCCACATCATCATCACCATTACCTGCCAACAATCTCTCCCCATTGTCTCTGAACCATTTCCCAATCAAATCCAGTGATAACTGCATAGACATACAACACAATTCATAAAAGAACTCAAGGAAAGCACTGTTGTAAAACAATGTAAGCCTCCGCTTAAGTCCACTGCTTCAGCGGAGGATAAAGTACCAAACCGCTTCAAGATCATTATAGCTTAATACCGTTAACATCGCTCAACTGAACACTTAAGAAGAAGCTTAAGCTATTAATGGCGCTCCACTGCTCAAGCATGCTCATTGCATAAAAAAGTCATGAATAAGCTTTTCAATTTCCTAGCAGAACTTACCAACAATCACATAGTAACTTATGATCAAATGGACGATTTGAAAAATAACGGGTCCATAACTACCTAATCGGCTAATCACTAAAGAAAACAAAGAAAACAAACTTTTGCAATGTTACGACAGGCAGGAAGACTGTTTCCTAATGCCCTTGCCTGTGATCACAAAGAGTTGCTTAAAACTGAGCCAATCTTTCATGATCAACAACAAACCCTACAAACTCTTAATAGCTGGTCGAAACAACAATGTATGTGACTAACCCTATTCTCCGCCAATCCAAGATGAATAACCCCATCCGGATTCCCCACTCGATCAAACGCGTCCTCTGCCACCCTCTCAATCCCCTTATAATACGCCGACCCACTCTGCCCCGCCAAAACTCCTCCCCTCTCCGAAACCCCGGCCGCCGGCCCAACACTCCCGCCGCGGCCCAACAACAACTCGGCCCGCGACGAGCTCCGGCGCATAGTATCTGAAGACGGAGGATTGTGCTTATCGGTGCGGTTGCGTTTGAGGTGGAGTTGGAGGAAGTACACGAGGGCGCAGGGGATGACGGAGCCGAAGATCAGGCCGCCGGCGCCGCGGCCTTGGAGGATGGCTTGCAGTGGGACTATCAGTCGCATTATGGGTTCCGGTGAGGTATCGTCGGCGGCGGCGGGGGAGGTGGCTGTGGAGGTGGAGGGGGATGGAGGTGGTGATGTCATTTTGAATGGATAATGATTGTTGTTTCTCTGGTTTCTCCGATGCCTTTTCACTGTCCACTGAAACTGCAGCACTGTCAGAACGCACCATCATTCTCGTGAAAGAGGACACGATAATAACAACCAAACTATTCCTTTTAATCCATTATAATTAAAACGTTAGATAATTACTCATAAATATATTTTTAATTTTAATTATTTATTTTTTATTTGATATGTAATAAAAAATAAGGATATTTTAAAGAAAGATTTCAAACAATAAATTATGATAAAAGTGTTGCAAAATTCATGATCAATACAAAAGATCAACCCTAATCATAAAAAATGATGAACTGAATCATCCCGGATTGATACCGAGGATGGAAAGTTTTTTGATACCGAATCATCAATCGATGTGAGATAAACATCAATCTGCTGAGTCCCAAACCAATGGTACTAGAGCAGACCAAATTATAGTTCTGATCAAGGGACGGCTATAATATTTTCCTGTCCAATATTTGTGGATTATCTTTTTTTGTTCAGTTTTGCTACTTTTTATTGCGTTGTGTAGTAAAGTATTTAGTTGTTGTACCTTCTTGAGTCCAATATCTTCTACTCTGTTGTTTCATCTAATTTCAATTTCTGAGAAAACAAGTATCCTGGCTGTGCTGCGTCATCCAGCCTTGGCAGACGAATCTCTTGTATTGCATCTCGACTCAGTTGACCAGCTTGCTAACACTTCACTACATCACCTTAACCTGGCAAACGGATCTCTTGCATCCTATTTTCCCTCTACTGACCAGCTCAGTGGCCTAACATTCTGCTGCATCGCTCAAACCTGATATACTAATTCCTTATCTTGTTTCCAACCTGTTAACCAGCCATGCGTCCTCGCACTTCAAGGCATCCTTAGAACCTACAAGGTTAAATCTCTACAACCTCGTGACATTGCTGAGACTGATTTTGTTATCATGAACTTTTAGAGACAACAGCTAACGCTGAGGCCCAAGAAAGACTAATGAATAGAGATCCTGCAAATTGGAAAGATGCTCCAAGTACAGGAATGAGTTGCAGAGCGCAATGAAGGTGTCATATTGATGTTATGCGATTATCTGCGAGTTAGTTTTGCTGTTTTCTTTTGATGTCATGTTCGGGTATGGATTAGTTTGATGGCACCCTTGCTGTTTAGATAACTTCAGGTTTGCCATAGATTCTTTGTAATCGAATACAAAAAGCGATTGCAACTCCCCTCCATAGCGTCCAACTGATATCTCTCCAATTATCTTATCTTGAACAGATAACATATATTATGTGTTAACTACACCTCATTCTCTAAACTTCTTGCCGGCCAATTAATAGAAGCTTTATCCTATCTAACAAACCTCTTTATCATGTGAGAAGGAGAAAAAAAGGAAAGGGATAGACCCCCTAGTTCAGGGTAAGCACACTCCTAGTTTTGCTTTCTTTTTTATATTATAAGTTTGAGACAGTTCATTGAAAGAGCGCTAATTGCTAGGCGAATCTTATTTATCTTGCTATATTCAGGCTTTCTCCATTTTATAGTACTTTACCGCTAGCTCTATCCAAGAATACAAATTCATTGGTCGTTAGCATGAAGACCTTCATATATGGAGTAACAAGGTTTAAGTTCGTGTTAGCAAATTGCATCTATGCCAATATTATGTCAAAGAAGGATTAACTCAATAATAAACAATCATTCTCCGATTTGGAAAATCAAAGCTCTCTGAATTGTGACAAGGAGATTCGGGTCGTGAGATTGTTTTCATAAACAATTGCATATAGTATTGGCTTGAAGAACATAGGCCGGCGGATCATGGAGATAATATTGTAGGAAAAAATCTAAGTATGTAGGAAGCTTAATTTAATCATATGCACATGAAAACACAAATGAGTTAATGAACAACTATAAATATGAGACCGGGAAAGCTCATGGAGATAACAAAACAACCATCAAACCATAGCACACAAGTGTCCGCCAAATAAACAACCAGTGTAACATTCACCTTAGCGCATAATGTTGAACGTTAGAGTTCGCCAAGTCTCCGTCGAAACAATCAAACCATCAACTCCAACACCAGATGACAGAAAAACATACAAACTTTGTTTCTTGGATCAATTCATGCCTGCATTATACACCACAGTAATCCTCTTCTACAACACAAGTAATGCGCACGATAAGGTTCTTCAGCTGAAGGAATCACTCTCACAAACACTGAAGAAATTCTATCCTCTGGCGGGAAAGATTTATAAGGATAACATTGTCATTGATTGCAACGATGAAGGGATCCCTTTTTCCGTAGCTCATGCTGATTTTTCTTTGCTGGAATTCCT
>JAOVYX010020560.1:0-16883 GCA_035668315.1 Drosera spatulata | reverse complement strand
CGATAAGCTACAAGTGCTACCATACAATCATATAATAACACGAAAATGCAAACATAACACAGCACAACATCACACAGCGCACAGGACAAAACTACCCATCACGCGTTAATATACAACTAGTACATTAACAAGTATCGCCATCTAAACCAGAAATCTAAACGTTATCTTCTTATTGTAATTTCCTCGCACGCACGCTCAACTTGTTTTTTACGTCTCAACATAACACAGCACAACATAACACAGCGCACAGGGCAAAACTACAAATCACGCGTTAATATACAACTAGTATATTAACATGTATCGTCATTCAAATCAGGAATCTAAACGTTACCTTGTATGTGAGTCTCGGATTGTTTACTTTATACCAAAGGGAAAACAATTTACGTCTCAGTTCCTACTCATTATAAGTACGATAGGTTCGTTACTACATATTTCTTTCATATATTTCATTATTTTTACGTATTCATGTGTATTATACGCCCATAAATACGTTTACTATGTCATTACGTATTCTTATGTATATTCCGTTATTTCCACGTATTTACGTATATCTCACAAATATGTAAAGTACTACGTACTTTTATTCAACTTTGTGTTCTTACCCTTTTATACAATTAAACGCGATTTTCCTATAGTTTCTTGTCCAAATACTGTGTTTTAGTAGACGTAAAGGGTATACGACATGATACGACACATAAACACATCGAAAAATAATTTCTTGGACTGACTGAGAGGTGTCGCGGCCGCTACAATTCTTATCGTGGCCGTGATTGAATTCAGGCAGTGAACTGACAGGTTTTTCAGATTTTCAAGCCTAACTTCGAGCGCATATAACGTCCTTATTTCTTAACCAAATTGAGTGATTCTTTATTCATTGGAAACTTCATGAAGTTCTCTACAATTTTGTTTAATGATTCATTTGCTGAATCAGGCTCTAACCGGGGTAAAAATACATTCTAATTTCGAACATCAAAGCTGTTCAAGAATGGACACGGACTGATTTGTTGGTTTTTGCGTTTACCCAACCAATTCAATACCAAATGATCTAAAACTCCATAAACATAACATTTATTTTTGTTCTTGTTATTTTTGTTCAGTTTTGGGCTTATTTGATACATAAAATCTTAGGTTTCCGGGTCTCACGAGCATAACTCGTCTTTTGGTTCAAATAACACGTTTCTTTGTCCGTGGTCTATTTTTCTTGTTATTTTCCTTATTTTTTAATCACATATGATCAATTAGAGGTTATGAACAGAGAATACAAAGCTCACCCTCTTGTTGAAACGGATTTGAGCTTGTTTTTCCTTCCTTTGACGTGTGAAGCACCATTTGCTCGTTTCCTCGTCCTTGCGGCGTTTCCTGCTATTGGAGCTGCCTTCCTTCCCCCTCTTGTGCTCACCACACCCCTCTCAGCCCAACAAGTCCAGCTACGTGAGACTCGGAGCTTGGTTTGGTTGGTAAGAAGCTAAGAAGGAGGGAGAATGATTTGGTGAGGACAAGGGAGGAGGTGTACTGGTTTCTTATTCCTGGATCCGTTGGTGCTTAGGTTGGGTGGAGAAGTGGATGGAAGGGAGTGGGGAAGGTGGTGTCCCTTGGTACAGTGGTTGTCGTGGCCAGGTGTGGGTTAGGCGGGAGAGTGGGTGGTGAGTGAGAAGAAAAGGGAGGGAAAAAGAATTGTGGGGTAATTAAAAAAAAACATCCCCGTTGCGTTTAAATGCAGGATTAATTACTCTCATGTCTCCCACAACCGTCGCTCAAATTTTACCACCATACTCGAAAAATCATATTATTAATTAACATATAATTTTTCAAATTTTTTCGCGACAAAAGTTATCCCAACTTCGTCACAAGTTTTAATGTTATGAACGTAACGTTACGTCTCAAAATTTTGAAGTGAGATTCGTTTTTCTCTTTTAATTTATTATGTAAGGAGAAAACGTGTATTTTGTTGCGTTTATTAATTTACGAACTATTATTTGATCATAATTTTTATATTTATTTGATCTTAATTTTCTGGGGCTTTACAGTTTTGTTTTGTTCTGTGTGCCAATTCAATGAAACAGTACGTCAGTATTTGTGTTTTTTTAAAAAGATAATTCATGTTAGGTAGTATGTAATAATGTTTTCAATTTTATGAATATCATGTTATAGATTTTTATTTTTGTTGATTTTTTGTGGTATTTCGTTTAAATTTTTGGATTTGTTGAATTTAAAGTGACGCACTATTTTGCTTTGTTCTAACGCACTACAATGAAATAGTACGTCAATTCAATTTGTTTGGATTTTTTTTCAAGTTTATGGATATCATGTTATAAATTATTGTCTATGCATTTGTATAATTTTTTTCCCCCAAAAGAAACAACAGATGCACTGTTTGTTAATACTGGAGGACTGTTTGAATGAAATAACGCGCCTGCGTTATGTAAACAATGCGTCTGTGTTTTTTTGATAAGATAAACAAATCGAAGCGTGTTTTTTTATCCTCGATTTCTGCCATGTTGTTCCATGACCTGACGGCCTGTTTTCATATTGTAGCATGTTGTTCCATATTTTTCTATGTCGTTCCATATTATAGCATCAACAAATACAATGCTCTGTTATAATTATCATAAAATTTATCAAATACATTCATATCTTTGATCCGTATGTTATTCTTTTAAGAACAAAAGTGTAGGATAAAAAATTATTTGGATTTGTTGTTCAAATCAGTACGTCTCTTGAATTTGTTGAGGTGAATCGAAGTTGAGCCTCGGTTTGGATACGAAAGTAAATTTGAGTTGGTTTTGGTTTTCGATTTGGAATTCAAATGGATTCGATCAGTGCGTCTTGATTATTTATCGTGAGTTTGGTTTGTTAGTGATGGGTTTGGGCGGTTTTGATTTGTGATAACAGAAAGTTATACTGGATGGGAATTATTTTCCCGGATTGTATCTGTTCGGAATTTTTTTTATAATTTTTGAGAATTTTCCCTAAAAATAACAACAAATTATCCAATTCTATCTTGAAAAATGAAAACCAAATGCGACAAGTTATGATCGAAATAATACATTCATCAAATATGCATATGACAACAAAAAACAAAGATGCTTATCAACTAGGGTCTTGATCCAGTCATGATACAAATCAACAACCACCTTAGTTCAATAAACACACAGGTGACCTGTGTGTCATTAGTCACAACAAAAGCAATGAGCTAAAATTAATGCTGAAACATCCTTGCAAACAAATCGCTTATTTGCCAAGTTGACTAACTTTCAATTTAACTTTGAAGGCTAATTTTTCGAGAGTCAAGAGAGGATAACTCAGTGATGAATCACTTCTTTAACTATGAGGTCATGGGTTCAATATCTCTTATGAACATAAAAAAGCAACCTTTCTAATTAGATGGTGCATTGTTTTTCAGATATTAGAATATCAAATTGTATGACATCATTGATGGGAGTCAATGTAACCATAGAAGCTCTTGTTGTACCAAATTTTTAAAAGAAAATATTTGTATGTTGACCTAACAATGTAATTGTTATTGTAAATACTGTATGTTTTGACTTTTTATTGTAAATTGATAAATTTATAATGTGAGTTGATGAATCTATACAATCAAGTTTTAGTATACTTCATAATTAAAATCTGACGGTATATATTCTCAAATTACAATATAAACTTTTAACATTATAATATAGATTTTTCAAACTGTAATATTACAACAAACACTATGCTGCTTCTGCATCATCAACGACACACCGATTTTTAAAACCAACTGAAGCTAGTCTAGTATGTCTTCTGCAGAAGGTAAAACTCTTAGTAGCAATTTTAAGGCTGTAAGCTACATTTAGGATTTTAGCGTAAAGTTGAAATCCAATCGTAATTAGGTTGGGACCATTTGATAAGACAAATCCTAAATAGCATATACCTCTATCTTTCAAGTCTGAGAATTTGTTGACATGATTAAGCTTGGTTGATAACTTACAAGCTTTGATATATGAATTATTTAAGGCAGATATGATATTTCATATAATTCCGTCAAATATTAGGTGTGAAAATAACGATATATATGTAGACCGTAACAAAGATGGTTTTCTAATGTGTTCCTGATCATGGCCACATGATTGAAGATAGAGTTGTTCACCATGGATCTGACCTTCATCCCAGATGGATAGAATAGCCATTGATCAAATATATATTACTGTAATTAGCTATATCAATTGGCTTATTTTTCCATCTAAATGGATAGTTCAATGATAAACATCTCGTCCCCTGATCATGTAGTGTGAGATTGGCACTTCCTGGGGTGTCTTGTTGTCGTATATGGTTCAACAACTCCACTTTTCCGTATATAATCATCGGCCTCTATGGGCTTGGATTTGAAATATCTCAAGTCAAAGGGAAGATGAACTAACCAGACTTTATCTATTTCCTTTACTAATCCAATACTGGTGGTTAAGTCACTGTTTTCGAATGATCAAATATTTATTCGCAATTCATAGCATCATGTAAATATAATTGCTCAAAACTTTCATTCAGCAGGAAAGTCGCATTCCTTCCATGATTCACCTAAAGCCAAATGTTTCAATTGTATCTATGAATAGCATATTTCTTCCCCTGCACAAAACTTGTGATTCTGTTTAATGAATCTTCTCCTTGTATAAAAAAGCCAAGCTTGGTATATAGCATAGTGATTATACATCAACGTTACACAAAAGTGTAGAAAGAAATTCAAGCTTCTAGGAAGGAAGTGAAGGCAAGATGCCGGAATATTGTGTCACTGGAGGAACAGGGTTCATTGGGGCTTATCTAGTAAAGTCTCTACTCGAAAAGGGTCATATTGTGCGTACTACAGTGCGAGATCCAGGTGAGTTTTGCAGTTACCTTCTTGGCATATCATATCATGAGATCATAATTTATGGTTTATGAAGATTCAGGTTCGAGTTTTTATCAGGGAATGCTGAGAAGGTTGGTTTCCTTTGGGAAATGAAGGGTGCCAAGGACAGGTTGAGGTTAATTAAAGCTGACTTGATGGTGGAAGGAAGCTTCGACGAGGCTGTGACTGGTGTTGATGGCGTGTTTCATGTGGCGTCTCCCGTCCTAGTTCCTTATGATGGCAATGCTCAAGTAATCATTTTATGTTATGTCAAGAAAGTAGCAGTGCCGAAGAACAAACTCTTATCAAATGTTCCACCTTCTGATATATGACCACTGATATGACTTTGATTCTAATATGCCCCTGAAGCAAATGTCTTCTTTGGACCCGAAATACATTGAAAGTGCAAATTTATGAGATCCTTTCGTGTTTTATGGTGATTGTGAGTACTTCAATGTTGGCAGGCGACTCTAGTTGATCCATGTGTAAAAGGCACATTGAATGTGCTCAAATCTTGCACGAAGGCAACAAGTGTGAAAAGGGTAGTTCTCACTTCATCCTGCTCTGCAATAAGATACCGCGATGACGCCAGCATAATTTCTCCCCTTAGTGAGTCACATTGGAGCGATCCTGACTACTGCAAGCAGCACCAGGTTAGGTTGTTTCAATAGGTGCCGCTTGTAATGTATGCGCATAATGAACTCATTTCTTTTTTATGCAGCTATGGTATCCATACGCGAAGACGATGGCAGAAAAGGCGGCATGGGAAGTAGCTAAGGAGAGTGGTCTTGATCTGGTGGTGGTGAATCCGTCCTTTGTTGTTGGCCCCTTGCTCATGCCACAACCAACAAGCACACTTCTGCTTGTTTTAGGCCTAATAAAAGGTCATTCATCTCCTCATCTCCTCAACGATTTTATCGATCTGTGGCGTAAAATACACGCAGTCTGTTTTAGCCTTTATTGATCTGTGCTTATGAAACATAACCATGGATGACAACAGGTGTGGTAGGAGAGTATCCGCACCAGTGGATCGGCTTTGTTCACATAGACGATGCAGTTGCTGCGCACATCCTTGCTATGGAGGAAACAAATGCGTCCGGGAGGCTGATATGTTCAGGCCCGGTGGCTCACTGGTCAGAGATCATGGACATGCTTAGGACCAAATACCCTTCTTATCAATATGAGAACAAGTATCTAAACCAAACTATCTTCTCATTATGCATACTGATTCATATCTGCAAACTACATGAACTTTTGTCTCACTGCATTTGCGCCTTCGAGGTGATGCTGCTGTAGGTGCGGTGGACAGAGAGGTGATGACAAGCCTCACAGCATGGACACCAGTAAGATCGCTCGGCTAGGTCTAACCGAGTTTAAGACAATACACCAGATGTTTGACGATTGCATCAGATGCTTCCAGGACAAGGGTTTCCTTTGATGCTCTTGGCTTGTCGATCATGTGCAGTGCCAATCTCTCCATTAAGATGCAAGGGACATTGCATCTACGCCATGTAGAAACTCTTTAATATTAAAATAATTTAAGTTGATTGGAGTGGTAATGAACTTGTGCAAGCTTGAGGCTTGAAAGATTGGTGGCATGCAATTGAGTATGTACTAGCTTTTTATTAGTTCAATAGTCTAGGAAACTAAAAGAAACTCGGTAATGTGTTGTTTATGCTGATAAGCTCTCGCCTTTCTCACCATCCACAGCAGAAACTGGGAGCAGCCATATAAATTACAGGAAACTAGAAATACAGTATTACAGAGGTCAAAACTCACATATTGCAAATAAACAACAGGGTAACAGAGCAAATATATACAATGTCAGTATTAGCAACAGCACCTATGAACTACAGAACTTGATTGAACTTTATGTCCAAGACTAATAACTAAATATATGAACTAAGAGCTACACTTATGGGCAACAAGTGACATAGAAAGGTTCTTCAATCCAAGCAAGCTCCTCTTTCCCAAGCTCCAAATCCAAGTCCAGAAGCTCAGCCTGCTCCTAACCACAACCAAACCCCGGAACTTCAAGTTCCTCAAAGGCTCCAGAGTTGCCGAAGAGATCATCGAAATCGGTCAGAAAACCAAGCCCCAGCTCCATACCTACATCTCCTCCAAGAGTCTCGTACCGATCAACAATCGACCCCAAAATGGGCATTTTTGGCTCGTTGGAAGCTTCAACATCAAGCATCGGATTCAACAATTCATTGCCCGGATCATTGCAGCTCATCATGGGGGCAGAAAGAGTATCCATGTCGATGATGGATGATGAGGAAGTACCTGATAATCGACTCCCGGAATTCTGCATTTCACTGACATGAATCGCGAAGAGGCTGCGTCAGCAATCATTGCAACTCCAGCTCCAGCAGCAGCATTTATCTCAGAAGCAACGTAACCGGATCTTCCCATTCGCTTCTCCAAAACCCTCTTGTTCTCGAGGGTTTCAGCTTCATTGTTGATCTCCTCACTTTTAGTACACTGATTGTGATAGCCAGATGTCAGCGGCAAGTCGATCTCATGAACAAAGTACTTCCTCAGCAAAGATGGTCTTCTCTTCCTACGGTGTTGGTCTCTTTCATCGTCATCGTCAGAGGACGAATCTGTCCCCTCGGGGTCGTAGCAGATCACCCTAATCTTCTTCATTCTCTTCAAGGAACTTGACCCATTGTCTTGCATTCCTTGATTCACCACCATTGGCTTCTTAGCCCCCGGCATTTTTTGGGGTAATTTTCAGAAACCTCGAAGACCCAAAAGTTTATTTACTCTAAATGTAGACCCAAATTCCACCTAAACCTATACAGCTGAAGAGCGAATCTTGAGAAAAATGATGAAACAAAAACACATAATCAAAAATCCCGAATAAGGATCCAGATCAATGTTAAATATAACAATATCGTGACTGAACATGATATCGGTATGTATTTGATACCAAAATAACACGATCAATCACGAGTTAAAATCCTATACAACTGTACCAAGAAATCAAAACCCAAACCCAAACATACCTTTTGGGACTCACAAGAGTGGAGGCTGAAGAGAAACGAACACCGCAAAGAAATCAATTTGAATTCGTGCCTTAGTGGGCATGTAACCACTCTAGGTGGGTTGAGCGGGAAAGTGTGGGACAGAAGGGCGGGTTTTTCATCTTCCGTTTCCCGCCAAAAGAGTGTGAAAGGTTTATAGGGCTGATTTTTTTGGCGCCAAAATGGTAATGTGGCATAACACGCTGCACGCTCGCCAGAAAAATCGGCGTGCTAGGTTGGTCATTTAAACACGTACTTTGTTTTTGCTCTTTATCACCAAATTTTTTAAGGATTTTACATCGGTTTTTTTTTAAGTGTCATTAGTACTGAATATAATAGAATCAACAAAAAAAAAAAAACATTTTCAAATATAAACATTAAACAAAGTAACATCATCCTGTGGGTGTTCATATACAGCGGTTGGGAGAGAACGTTTTTCATTGATAGCTTATCATTCGTTGGAACTAATAATCCAACTCCTTAACTCAAAATTCCAGCCTAATGACAATGGACTCTTGCAAAAATTAGCAATTTTACAAGCTTTCATTTCGATGAAAATGACAGCTCATTTTCGCTATGTCACCTAACCATCAATTTATATTTCCCTTTCTTTCCATTCAATCATTTTTTGCATTCTTCATTTCCTTGACCTCATCCACAGCCACGATCACAAGATCATAATCAACTCTCATGTCATCGAAACGTATTATATATCGTTTTATCATTTAGATCCATCATTTAAACAAATTCAACATCATCCTTTATGGGTTCCTTCTCTCGATCCCGTTCACAAGATTCTCAAGTATCAAAATCAATGCACACAATAGGTTACCCTGTCTATCCTTCCCCTCCTCGTAATTACAGTTCCTACCTTAATCATCTCAATGTCTCAAGCCCTAACCATAAGCCTAATCTAATCCCTCCACAACAACAACAATATTATCCTTCCCATGCATCATCACCACCAACAAACTACAATCATCTACCACAACATTTACCTCAAATAACATCAGACCCTGACAAAAGGCGACAACGAATCCATCTCATAATATGCATAACAATTGCCTCGTTCCTCACCCTCGGCCTATTCGTGTCTACCTACGGACAACTAACCAACACCGGCCACACGCCACCCGAGTTCAAGATCGTGTCCTTCAACATGACCTAGTTTGAATTCTCTAGGCAAAGACTAACCGTGACATGGAACTTTGTCGTCAACATTACAAACCTAGACATTGGACATAACTTGAGACTAACTAGGTGGGTGGTGTATGTTACTTATCAGAATCGGTACGTCGCAGAGTCCGTGATGGATGGGGTTGAGGTGGGGACGAATGAGACCAAGGCAGAGGAGAGGATGGTTACGACCGTTAATCAGTGGCATCTTATTGATTCTGTGACAATGCAGATGATGGACGACGAGAGGAATGCGAATGGTACGATCAGGTTTGGGATACTTATGGAAATGTCCGCATCGTATTGGAGTGATCCGATATATTCTGTAAGATTAGGTGTCAGTGCAGGTTGTGATGAATTCGTAGTCGAGATTGAGGATCAGGTCGTCGGGAATGGAAGTTTACTTCAGGCGCCTGGTAAGTGTTATTCTATATTGTAAATGTAACTTGTGATAATTTTTTGATGGAGAAGGACAAGAGTTTTGTGTGTTTCTTTGACATATGGTTGGGTTTGTTGTTTCTTTGGAATTGTAGATGATGGTGGTGTAGTCAAGGGAGACATTTTTAAATGTTAGAATTGTCAATAAATTTGTGAAATCAATCTTATCAATACATGTTATCTAAGATTTTTATTATTTTATAAATTAACAATAAAATATCATGTTCTAGTTTACCCTTATTTGAGTTTAGGAAACAAAAATATTGGATTCACAAATTGATATCTCAAAAAAGAAAAGCAGCCTTGTCATCCAATTATTACAAAATTTCAATATTCTCTCCCCAAATTACTTTGAAACAGTGCTCAACCTCGGACGATGTGATAAACTGTGCTCCTCCAGAATACAATATGTCCAACAGTACATCCCACAGCTCATCGACAAAGCACAGTGCTCCTCGACAACAACGTACATCCCACACTACATCTCACGGCTCCTCGACAATACACAATATCGTGACTTCAACGAGGATAAGAATTATATTATTTATAAGAGACAGAATTAGAATCCATGAGAATTCCGATCCAATGGTTATGTTAACGATGAAAGCCGTGATGGTGAAGTTCGTAGGTTGACTCGTAGAATTAGGACGGATAAGTTGTGATCTATATGGGGAATTGTTGAGGTCGTCCGAATCCTTCACGACGAATGTGCGCATCGCTCATCAAATACAGGGGTCCCGTTCTAATATGTTGTGAGACCGTGGGAATCGAAATAAAGAAGTTCTGGACGTTTTGAGGACGTTTCAGATCAAGTATCAAAACTTCTGGGTGTAATGCAATGTCACGCACGGGCGCAATACGATGTTGATGAAAACAGGGTCTTCTGACAGGCATCAAAGCGCCCAGACGCAGTTGTACTGGGCGTCCGGCCACAAGTTTGGCTTTTCGGGAAAACTCTCAAAGCATCCGGACACGGTTAAATCAACGCCTCGTAAAATATTATCTTTTCTGAGCTATTTTTGAATGAGATCTGATATATATATACCTTTGTTACGGGTTTGTCATGGAATATAAAAGATTAGGATTTGGGTTGTTGATGTATTACAATCTGGAGTCAGTACTCAGTTGCTTGAGGTACAATATGGTGGTGCACATTGTTCCACTGTTGTTATTATCTTCTTTTATCTTCTCCGATATGTTAGCCAGGGATGGCGAAGATGAACTCTTGTGCATGGTCTTTGATTGTCCCAAGTGTTCCAAGGCCACGCCTGAACAGCTGCTCCCACGGTGGAGGATAAGTAACATCTCTTCGGTAATGGTTGAGTACTTCTTTGCTCTGTTATTCGGTTAACACGCATGCAGCTTCGGGTTAAAAGTGTCGATCGATACTTGACTTCTTAAGCTTTTTGGTTTTAGTTTTAAGAAATAGATTATCTAGGATCTATGAATCAGCGACTGGTCTATAAACTTCTTGTGGATAAAATCAACTGTACTTGCATGATTTTAAGAGAGTTAGACATATAGCTATCACTAATGTGATCTTGACAAAAGTGTCCCGTGGATAGCTTATACTTGTCGTCAAGCAAATCGACCAATGTTTTACAACCTCCCTTGGTTAATTTCGACTCAAATCTCTATATCAACATAAATTTCCTCAATAATGTTTTCACGTCCAAGAGACAACCTTATCATGGTTATAGGTTAAGACATTTTCACCACTAATACACACGACCGTCTCACATCTGGGTAGAAACTTTCACCACTCAAGCACAGCACCTCTCACTTCATTCACCCACATCGGTGCTTGCGATCCTGCTACACTACAGTATAAACAAGGACCAATGCTCCCAATGCCGGGGTGTGTGGGGACGCTGGGGTGGCAATGTAATCATTGTACTATACCTAAACCATGACCCCGTCAGAGAGCAGATTTGACGTAGAGGTAGAGAGATTGAAATCTGCCCCGTGGGAGAGAGTTGTTGGTGAGAGTGCTCCTGGCACAGAAACGTCGCAGTTGCAGGTCACTCTCCCCCTCTCCAAACACATCCCACCCCCTTTTTTCTTCGAATTGTATGTGTTAATTTTTTTGGGGTGTTATGGTGAAGTTCCGTTCAAGTGAAAGCCGGCGACGCGATTCGGTTCGTCCCTTGCTGTGTTATCTCTCTATCATATTTTTCTTAGTTCTTTGCATGGATTTTATCATCGGCTTTTCGTTCGAATCAAGTCCATATCATGCGATTGATAGTAAGATAAATCAAGTTGTGACTTGTGTGATTTGAGTTCATAATCAGTGTGGTGTTCGATTGAATATGGATTTATTTGTTTTCGGTATAGGAATTGTCTGATCAATGAAGTGTTTGATGGCCATGTTTGAGGTAGGGTTATTCATCCATTGATGTTGTACGGTCAGTGTGTTTAGAAGTTGCAGGACCGACCTAGGACAGTCATAAAATAGCACATTCGGCTTAGATTGCGAAGTTCGGCGAACTTTAGTTGTATGCATTTTCTTTACCACTTCTGATTAGGAATCTGAAGAGAATGGTTTGAGGTGATTTATCTGTCCAAGAGAGTATGTTGATTGTGTGTGTAGCCATGTTTCTTGCTAGACAGAATTCTGTTTCTAGCTGATCAGTAGTGTATGGCTTGTCCGCATATCTTCCCCTCGAGCTGTACTGAAAGAGGATCCTAGGAATTGAAAGCTTTTCATCGAATCAAAAAGCATGATGAGTTTTTTTTTTTTTTTCTTTCCTGGAACGAGGCCTTCAATGATTAGAGATTGAATGATTAGTGTTGGTCTATGATTACTGACATGTTATTTGCTCATCCTGTGTATATGTTCAAGCATTGGATGATTCAACCATTGGGTTTCTTTATTAGGTAGAATGCGTATTAGTAGGTGATATCCATAAATTCTACAGTTGTGTGATCGGAGGATAGCGGACGAGGATCACCATTATGTGATGAATATGACCTAAGTCTCATCTCACGTGATGTAATCAACCAAGTCCTTTCTTAAAGTGGTCATGCAAGAATGAGGCATCGAAACAAATGTGGCATCTTTTGTAGGAGGCCCCTTTGTTAAGAGTTGGATTACTAGTTTCTCTCTTTCTTAGAACTGGTGCTACTAATTGGTTCATAAGAAAATTTGTCCTTTAGCTATTTGAACTAATTTGACTTTAATTTGCATTTCAGCTTTCTTTCTATGATTACCCTCCTTTGCTATTTTACTATGATTTGCTGCATGTTGATCATTCTTACCTTGTCGCATGCTGATTGCCTCCTATTTCAACAAGTTATGACTCGTATGCTAACAACCTTGTCCTTTCATCGACTCCATACTTCCACGTTTCAGTTTTGGTTGTCTTTAATTAAATATGTTTGCTTTTATAATTGCTATCAAACATTCTTTTCAAATGCCCATCTTTTTCAAAAAAAAAAAAAAAAAAAACCTCGGGATCAAACCGCAAAGTTTTGAATGAATACCAAATACACCCTCATGCATCATGTCCCAGTACTCATCCATGCTCAACTTTTTTTCACAAATGTGTCCTTGCAAGGTAATCAACTAGCTACAGTAGCTAGACAAATGCAATAGTAACATTCTTTAGCTCTCCAAAAACTGGATTCTTACTCGAAAGCATGAATAGAATTGTTTTTTCTTTTTTTTACTAACCATTGCTGCTGAGCTGCCGGAGGATACTTTTGTTCATGCAAATTACACATGGAGGGATTATAATTGCGATCTCTTGTTTCTGATCACCCACTTCAATCGAAACTGTTTTCTACTGGTGCATCTCAGTGAATCAGAAAACATGGAGGGGGGGGGGGGGGGGAACACATTTAACTTGTGATTTTTCTATTTTTTGTCCTACCCTCTTTCCAAACAGTTGAAACCCATTCAACAAGCAGTTGAAAGAGCTAGGATTAGAATAAAAAATTAACGGATTTTCTGTCAGGACAGTATAATTGAACAGTGTAATTAGTATTCTCTGATGCACTAATATCGGACTCCACTCCTTGCTCACAGATAAGAAATGGCAGAGCACATGAACTTTGCACATGAGAGCAACCGCTGGAGAAGAACCCTCATCTATGTATTTCTTCTGTGGCACCAAGAACAGGTACCACCAGATACACTATACTTGAGCTCCTATCTTGATGGCGGTCTTAACTTATTTACCTGTATTTGTTTTGCTGTGTGTTTACGTGACATTTACTGCTATGTGGAAACTTTTTTCCTTAGAGATATAGCCAGTAATATCTGTAAGGTTAATTGTTGTAATCTCATAATCAACGATTCTCCTACAATTTGGCAATGCTTGATTTCTATCATTTCAAATTTACCTGGTCTGGGAGAGAAATTTTAACCCTGATTATCTTAAAATTGACTTATTCAGTTTACTAATCTAGTCTTCATCTTCCTTTTCTTATCCCTCTGCTTTTTGAATTCCTTAGCCATTGCATTTCAATTGTCAAGTGAGAAATACAACTCTACCTCTCAAATTAAAGGACTGTCAGCGGCTCTGACAAATGCTAGCTGTCATAAAATTTAGCAGCCTTAAGTATTCTGGATCTCCTTTGATACTTATGGATTAAGCTCTCAAGTACAAAGCAAGCAACCGAAACTTCATCCAACTATCCTAATCAGGAGTCGCTTTCTATGATCGTCATCAATGGCTTACTCATTTGTGGACCAAAAGAGAGAAAGAAAGAAGATTTCTGCATAGCCGTGAATTGCGCTATGTACAGTGTAGGGCCGGCTATGCACAAAAAGAAAAATAAAAATAAAAATAAAGTGAACCCTATGGTATAATAATTGATATGCCTACAAAAGAAACAAATGCAAGCAAATCAAATCCAAAGGCTAAAGCTTTAAAAAGGGAAAGAAACAAAATTAGGGCTTGAATAAGAGCTTGATTTAAGCCTACAGAGTGTTAGGTCCATTAGGTAATGCGTGGTTTTCTTTCCTCTCTCCGTTCCGAGTCTCATTGTCACTGATCTTTATAGGCTAGGTTTCTAGAAATGACAGCATTAATTGTAATTAGAGATGAAGAGCGTTGTGACTTCGATAGATTAATATGTCATAATCTTGAACTTCTATTTTACCAGAGACTAGTTCATAAGATTCATCATAAAATTTCTACTTCACATATCATTTCTATTAGGAAAAAGTCCTTTTCCACAATCCTTTCTGAACTTGTCTGTACTATTAACTTGCTACTTGTCTTCTGAAAGAGATCCTTCATCTCAGAATTACATCTTGGTGCATTGGCTGCCTTTCATTAAGCTACCTCTAAAGCAATAGATGGATGCACAGTCCTGGATTCGTGATCCGATTTTCTGATCATCAGCAGATTGATGTTTTGGAATTCAGCTTCCTATTTTTATCTAGAAAATGATCCTAAGTTATATGAAAGATACAATTCCAAGTCACGAGTATATGGATAGAGACATAGAGTATGGTCGATGAGACTTTTTCTTGGACTAGATGCCTTTTGAGTCTTAGGCAGGTGGTCATGGCGGTGCAATTCCGGTGAATGATTCGGTCTATGTTTGAGCCCCACTTAGCACAGCCCATATGTGTTCTTCGATGCTGACTGTTGAAGACAGACCAATAAACGCACCTAAACCACTACTATTTGTTGGATTTTTGGCCATACCATATCTTTTTCAAGAATTTATTTTTCTTAAGGAAAATAGAAGGGTAATTCATTTTTTATACAGACAAGTGGTGTGCGCTAGAAAAGAGTTGGGGTGTGATCAATCAGTGCTAACGAAGTAATAGAGATGTTTGAGATGTTCATGCTAATCTATTAATAGTTGTTTATCTATGTGGTTTCAGTGATTAGGATCTTTAATTAAAAGGTGAAGAACAGTGTAAATATATGTTGGTGAAACAATTGAAATAGTGAATTTGATATGTTGTGATTTAGTGTCTTAGCACGAATAGATCATGTCAGTAATGTAAAATAAGTAAACTATTAATATATTCTAGTTTGAAGCAATCATGTGTAATAAAAGCTTATGATGATTGTTTTTTATTTTGAACTTATATACATTGTAGAAATATGAGGTTCATCCCTAAAACCAATTGACAGTAGGAGGAGAGACTTATGATCTATTTATATTGCTGCAGTCTCTATCCAAACTTCGATGTGGGTTTAGTATCTCTAACATGTCCCCTCGCGTGTGAGCTTGATTCTGATATTATATAGAAATATGAGATTCATTCTTAAAACCAATTGGCAATAGAGAAGAGGCCCATGATCTATTTATATTATTGCAGGTTCTATCCAAACTTTGATGTGGGTTTAGTATCTCTAACATACATGAATGTGATATTCTTCTCACTGTATGCATAGAACGATGTCGATGATGATTGCACCCTCAATGGCGTTATTTCCCTCTTGTTAAACATCTGTATCATTGGTCCTCATGAGTCTCCTTTGTAGTCTTGTGTACGATTCATGAATGAGGTTGGGTTGTGATAATAATGTCGAATTCATGCTTGCTTTTGAGTTCCCTTTTTGGGAGGATGTTTGAGATTGAGAGGTTACTGATGAAGAAAAGAGTGGCCATGGCCTTGCCATGCAATGCAATGGATGTGTATCTTCTCTATCACCATCACCCAAGTTTGGATTTTTGCTTCCATATGACAAATTATGGAGCCACGAGATACTTGGTGCTTGACGCTTGTTTTTTCGTTTCAATTCTCTTTGTCTTTTTACTTGCACTGTATGTTCTTTGGATTCCATGATAGCATGTTTGTTGTACGTGCACCTTGCAATTACTAGGTTATTATGCCTTGATAGTAATCAGAGGGCTAATCTGAAATTTCTGGTCATCTTTGTCATGCTGAGGTTCTTATTTTCTGATAGGTGGAGTCGTCGACATGAATCATTGGTCTTTTTGTGCGTGGTTTACAACGACTAGCCTGTTGAATTTGATATATTGCTTATTGTTTCTTTTATTTTCTTTTTTCCTTTTCTTTTTTAATCAAATTGTATCTTATTTCTTATATTACATATAATCAATGTTATCCCACAACTCTTTTTCCGAACTGGTAGTATTTGGTAAAATAATTCCACTTGTAATACATGTGCTCCTATTGGTCTTCCATGGGTAAAATTGACGGTTTCGCACACCTTGCACACTTCTTACCCTTTAGGAGGAATAGGATGTCTGTAGTTTTCTTATTTTTCATTCTAAGTTAATTTGAACAACTACTTTACTCGACAGCTCTTCAGGAGTCAGACCAATCGTTGCCAATTTAGTTTGTACTTCTTATATGTAACTAGTGAAGTGAGGTGGGTTTGCATTTAGGACCTTTTGAGAACATAATCTTTTATAATATGATTAATAAAGTCTAAGAGTCGAGCAAA
>JAOVYX010020559.1:0-16884 GCA_035668315.1 Drosera spatulata | reverse complement strand
TGTCCAATAGGCCCACTGAGAATTTGGAACGAATGTCATTCAATGAATTTTAGCTCTATTTCAATTCCCTTGTTGGTTTGGAACTCCGATTCCGATGACGAATTGCATGGCCCTTAAAAGCTACAAGTCCATTTCTGACAAATTTCAAGGTGGAAGCTAATCACTGCCGTGGTTTAATTGCTTCTGCTTGTCAAAGCTAATCTCGGTTACTACATATTTTATATTGTTTCCTCCCTGGTTTCTGTTTGGCATAGACTTTTCACATTTATTGGTGAAACACTTTTTGCTTATATGGGTTCTTCAGCCTTGCTCAAGTCCCAATAATCCATCAACAGTAAAAGGCTTAACATAATTTGCACAAACAGGTTTACAACCAGCTTATTAACAGCAAAATCTGATGCTGAAAGTACATTAGACAAAGCCACAAAAAATATACGTCACAAAATTCTGAAGATGACTGCTTGAAAATATTTCAGACCCAGGGGAAGGCTATATACGCAGAACTCGCTAGCCTGCATGTGTACAGGTTTTAAACGACCAAAGGCAATTATCACAAGCATCATAGACACAAACTTCTTGAGGAGCATGAATTAACCTTTCTTGCTTCTGTATTCTTCCAAACATTTCCAGCTATGCCCAGCACTGTGACAACTACAATCTGGAAAACAAATATTGCGGCAGTCAACTTGTCGATCATTGCATCAACTGCCGTCAGTTTTGGCTCAGGGATACCCCTACTCATGCCAAGCTTGGTTTCATTGCCTAAGAAGAGATGAAAGCAAGACTTTTAAGAGCTGCATTCAAGCACTTAGAAACAAAGCCCATACGATCAGGGCATTAGAACAAGAGCATTGAAGAACAATGCTTGTTAGTACATTTATTGTTAGTACATCACAATGCTTAATCCATAGCATTGAAGAACAAGAGCATATCATGCAAGTCAAGAGCATAACCTCAACTGTTCACAACCACCAACCTATACTAAATTTTTTGTTCTGACCACACATCTAATCCCGACCAATATAATGGCAGAGTTGGCACTGGACCCCTGTGATTTATTTTTTCTCTTGATGGAGCTGGTGTTTCTAAGCCTTACATGTGGTAACATCATGTACTCCACTGAGCAAATGACCTTTATCTTCTTGCTTGGCTTGTCCTCAGCCATGCAACTCAATTTACTCTTATACATTAGACTAACCACCCAGAAAGAAGAAAACCTCATAGGCCCCAGCTTTAGAAGGTGGTTTAAGGCCACCTAACAATACTTAGAGCACTCCCTATGGAGTCCCCACATGACTCTCTATCCTCAAATGTGGAGAACCCAACAAAAAAATCAAGCCCAGTCGATTCCCCATCCTCTTCTCTATCTCCAAATGCATTCCCCATATAAATATTTGTTCTCTACATCCAGGGAAGCAAAAGACTCTTCCCTATCCTACTTTTTCACCGTCATGCCAACAAAACACTTGTGATCTTTTTTTTTCAATTTTCTCAATGGATTTTATCTTCTCTCTACTCTCAACAACCAAAGATTTTTTCCCAGAATAAACCCTACACATTTTTTTTCTTTTTGTAAATAATAAATACCGTAAAAAAAAATTATGAAGATAAATCCCACCAACTTAATTCGACATCAACCAAATTAATATTTCTTGTTTACGAGAATTCTCCATAGGTATCCCTATGGAGAATTAATGACACAGTAGTACCCCTTTTTTTTTTCCCCAATATGTACCCCATTAATATTTATTCAAATAATTTTCATGTTGAAAAATTTATATATCATATTTACTTTTCTAACCAATCTAACATTAATTGCACAAAAGATAGTGGGTTTCCTAAAAAAAATTTCATTTCAAATCCAAATCTACGTCCTAACCAGAAACTATCATGGGCCTCGTTCACATACTATAACTATGGAATCACGTACTGAACGTCAATACGTCATTATTGTCGTCAACCTTAGCCGGACTAACAACGAGATGAACTAACAACGACGGACCGATGATGACAAGATGACGACGACGACGGGCTCACGACAACGAGACAACGAACTAAACATTCATGTTCCCCCTCCTTCAACTGTTCTTCACGACGACGACGATGAATAGAGACAAAGAGGAAATTGACTTTGTGCACGTTGAAGAATCAAATCATATATGACTTTAAAAAAAGGAAAGGGGAAGATTGCAAATCAGAAAAGCACACATAGAAGCAAGATTTTGTGATAAAAAAAATAAGGAAAGAGAGACATCGAAAATTAGGAAAGTGCAGATTGAATTTAAATAAAAAAGATAGTGGGGTACTTCTACGGAGAAAAAAAAAGGGTGTGGTATTTATCGGTTTTCTCTTTCTTTCTTTCTTTTTTTTTTTTTTTTTTTGCAAAGTGGAATCTCTGGACAATTTTTCCTTGAATTTTATTGAAAATATTTGCAAAACAAAAGGTCGAGTATATTATGAGCAAAGATACTAAAAACAAGTAAAATAAAATTTAGAACTTAAAAAATCATAAATGAAAATTGAAAAAATAATTCATAAAAAATAAAAAATAAATTTTAATAAATTGGTTTAAATGCTTTTACATCACAAAAAATATATAGAAAATAAATATTACAATTTAGAATATGAAAATAAATATAGAACTTAATATAAGAAAATATAAAGAATTGATACAGGGAATCTCTTGCGTGATAGAGTCAAAAAGTGAATCCTTATAGTGCAAGAATGACATTGTAACACCGTATAATAGGGATAAGGATAGAGAAAATGCTGTAAATGGTTTTACAACATTGCCACCAAGGACTTATAAACACAATGGAAATCGACATCAAAGGCCCCATGAAACACAGGTTAAGATATCACTTAGCAGTAACCAACAACCAAGATGCATAGCAATTGGAAATCACCTGTATAGATAGCTACTCCACAAGCCCATTCCATATTCCGCAAGTAGCATGACTGAAGAAGTGTGTTTTCAATGGTTAAAGGGCATACATCATTATCAAGAAAAGGAGGAAACAACCGCAAATTGGCATCAAATCTTCGAATGTCCTTGTCTGGCTTAGGGCACTCAATTACTCCCTGTCATAAAAATTAAAAAAAAAAAAACACAAAGGGTAATTACTATAAAATGAAAATTCTGACATATAAAGTAAATGATCACTTTTTTGAGAAAAAACAACCACCTTTATTTTGTGAAGGAATTCAGAATCAATTCCCATGCAAGCAGAGGGAATAACCCTAGTCTTAAGATCGGTCTCCCCATCAAGAGCCGAGGTCTGCATATAGCATCAACAGAATGTGTAAGACAGGTCCATAGTCTATGAATAGGCTCTGGATTATATCCTGCTTGCCTCATCCATCCGGATGCAGATCAGTTAGGTGAACACAGCATCAAGAGTTAAGAGGCGCATTACTCTCTGGTCTGTTGTCAGCATAAACTCATATATTTGGTGCAAGTAACACAGACCTAAACTAGGAAACAGCCTAGGCTAAGTAATAAGATCTCAAGCGAAATTTAGTAATCTAAGTGGCACTATTAAGCCAAATAGTAAAACGATTAACTATAGTGAAATTATCATAGCTTTCACTCTTTGGCTAATTATCACTCATACTCTTGTTTTCCATATATCTGATCATGGCATATCTAATAAAGTGTTTTCTTTTCTTCTTCTTTTCTAGTCTAGGAAACTGTACAAGAAGATAGGTTTTTCTAACCACCAACTACAACGTGATTCAAGGCAAGACCTCTTTTCTTCACATCACCTCAGCTAAGAACTAGTCATCAAATGAAGGGTTGAGATTAGGTTGGATAACCAACCGTCAATTATTCTCAAATTACAGAGGAGTTTGAATTATTGCTTAGACATATTATGTATTGGTGACTAGTGATAGATTCGGTAAGTTTATCTGTGTTTTCTTCTCCCAGAAGGCGCTCTAAGAGAGTGACCTTTGCATTAGGGAAGTTGAGTTTCAGTAAGAATGGTGATCCTCTGCCTGGTGACATGAACAGGACTCATAAAGGAGGGGATGCTGCAGACACGACATATATAGGTATTTCGCATTCTAGCTTCAATAGTACACTTTTATTGGACAACATAGGAAGCATAGGAGAACTTAAAATCTAACACAGATCTATGTCAAACATTTATACACCCTTTCTTCTTCTTCTTCTTCTTTTTTCCCTTCTCATTTTTGCGATGTCATAGAAACCCTCATCTTACCTCCACATAGCACAGCCCCTGTGACTCTGAAGCTCCAAGCAAAACAAGATCGCAGGGGACCTCATCATTCTCTCGAAGCCACACAATGTTCCCAACATGAATATCTTGAGCTTGAATCTATAAAGAAAACCACAGATTAATGTCACTACGAGAGAAGGGAATCAAGCATACCACTATTTATCAATGAAGCTGCAAAGTTCATATTTTTCACAGGCATTTACAAGGATTTGAAAAAGGACATTGCAATCATATTTCAATGCTTCTCAATTTAAGCTTTCAGGGATGGTCTGGTGGCATCCCAAGAAGTTACAGGAATCATTCGTGGATGAAATAAGAATATCTAGAGAAGAAGGCCTTCATACATGCTTTCTGATTCCATGCTTCACAATCCACACTTCCTTCTCATTAGCTTTTTTATCAGAAAGATATCTGTTGTAGTCATCCCATGCTTCCTTCGTTGCAGAGACAGCAAATATGAAAATCAGAGGACCCCAAGTGCCAGCAGGGTTCACCGGTGTAATGAGAGGCCACAGCTGGAGGCACGCAATCAACAGGAAATACTGATTCATGAAGCGACTGAAAACACAAAAACAAATCCCTGTCAGCAACTAACAATTGCCCTGGAGATAAAATGCAACCAAAAAAAGGTTCCAGGGTCTCTATTTCACGCCCTCTTCTTTTCTAATCCACATTGCTAATCGTATATGTAGTTTTAATCGCAGACAGATTAGAAATATCAAGTCAATTTAGACAAGCAAGATGTCCAATTAATAGGGATAGACAGAATCGATGTCAAATCCATGTTGATAGTGGACGAGAAGCCATATGTGAAAAATGCACCTCTAAAGTTCCAAGTAGGTGCAGTATATGAACCATAACAGGACTGTCAATACAGATGGGAAAAACAACAAAATCAAGGTCATGTATAGATCACCTGAATTGCTCCCATAAATTTTTAGGAAGAAAATTGAGTACGGTGTAGTTTCTGTTTGAGATACGATTGTCAGAATACAGCTCTTTGACCGAGTCATCTTCATTTATATATACAAAGCACTTCATGATCAAATTTCCTCAAAAGTCCTCCCACAAATGAACTCAATCCAGTGCTTCGTGACGTTCAATAATCCTCCCTGTGAAATGAACTCTCAGCAACTCCATCTCCTACAATTGGACAAAATAATCAGTTAGATGATATCTTCATATATTATTGTTATCTAAAATGTGAGAATGTGATATAGAGAAAAAGCATGCAGGTATTGTTTACGGCTCTGACATGACCTAATTGATTATATAAAGAGAAAAAATAAAATCACTCGAACAGTATCTTCAAACCATGTATCATCTGTATCAGTTGGGTTATTGCCAAGATAGGGCTATATGTATGAGATCAGGAATACCAAGAAAGCGCATTAAACACATAAAAGGAATCACACATTTTGCGAGTTCTTAGGATTGCAGGGAGAAAAAACAGTGCAATGAACATGAATCATAAACATTATGCCAAATATATGGACTTGAGCGAACCATGCCAAGTTGATAGACATCGAGTTGCCTGAAACTCAATCATCTTAAGGGACAAAGCTATAATCTCCAATCGTTTTTAGCTTGGTAAATTTATCCATCTAAATATCTGCATAATGTTTCTAACCTACATATGTGAAGCTCAATATACAAAGCATGTTATGTTCAACATTCTGGCAACAGAAATAGTTGGGCGAAATCCTAACCAAACGATTACTACACTTGCACTCACACAGCTTGACCCGAATGAAACAGTATTGATCAGCGAAAGACACCATCACTCAAAGTGATGTAAGATCAATAGAACTCATTGAAATGCAATGAACTAGTACTCTCAGATTATCATAAAATAAGCATTAGGTATCACATTGAACGACCAGTGGTACCAAAAAGATAACAAGAAACATGAAAATCAGAGTATCAAAATCGTTCAGGATTCGCCGCTTCCGGGGCCACTGCCAGTCGAACAAAATCAGAGAAGGCATACGAACCAGAGAAACGAGGGAAGAGATCGAACCTGTCAACAAGCCGCGAATATTTCGCCGCAGACCGCGACTACACGATCCGAGTTCCAAAAACGATGGTTTCACAGAGATGGATATTCGGAGAACATCGCAATCATAGTCGATTTATCCCCTATCGCACGCAATCGAACTCAGATATGTTTTGAGTCGTTGATGATCTGAGAGATCTCGACCGGAAAACGTGAGCAACTCAATAGATGATTGAAGTGGCAGCGACGACGATTACGAGGAGCGAGGTGAAGAGATGATTGTGATCGCCGGCGAATTGCAGGCGGCGATGTTGGTGGAATTTTCTACTTTGCCGGTGGAGGAGGAAGAAAGTCCGGTGGTCTGGGAAGAATGGGGTCCAAATGGAATGAACGGTCAGGATTAGAAATGATGATCTGAGTGGTGAAATTAAGTGTGGTGAATTTTCTGGGTTGGGAGGAATTTGGGTTTGTGGTATGTTTGCCTCTATGAAATGTTGGTCCATTGCTAGGGGTCCATGGGGGAAGACAAGACACGGGGGAGAGGCATATCTGCACATGCAGTTTTAGTTTCGGTCCAACGGGAGCATTTTGTGAACTCTTCATAAAAAAAAAAAATGTGTGTTAAGTTATATACATTTCGTGTTTTTCACACATTACACGAATATGTGAATACTTTGTTTTACTTTTCCATAACAAAAAATGTTACGTCTGTTTTTTCATTCGTCCTTGTCCGATAAAATAAGGACTCAGGTGTTATAAAAAAAAGGCTCGTTATACAAATAAAAACTCGTTACTCTTTTGGACATCGTCTTCTCTTCATACAGAAGTCTTTTCCAAACTCCATCCTAGTGCATTTTTCACAATGGGAACAGAACACACGACAATATGAAATTTTTCTACCAATCGTTTGAAGTGCAGTCACTGCTTCAGTGCTTCCCCCTTTCTAAACCGGCACATTAAGAGACACTGACCGCCAACCCAAAAATCCTGATTCGGCCCAATGATTCGACGTAGCAACAAAGTCAGGCCCAACTCGGCCCACATCGACTCCTTACAAAATCCACCTCCATCCACGTGTACCCAACAGCCAACATTAAACAAATGCGCCAACGTGGGCAGTAATGGACACATCATCGTCACCGTCTGCGACAATGGGGGTGGAGGTGGGACCCACTTTGGAGGCGAGATAATTGGGGTACGTGGCGATTGTTGTGGTGATAGGAACCGGCCACCCACGCAGATCGGACGGTGGAGAGAGGACGAGTGTGAGAGTATTTACTTGGGACGGCTGCCACCGTTCTTGATTGAATCGGGTAGGTCCTTTTGGCGTTTACTTTCGGAAACTAGCTAAAGATATGTTAAAGCTGAGTGATACTAATTCTATCCTATAATTATTATTATATTTTTTTTAAAAAAATATTCAATATGTAATTTGAGTGTTTTATTACTCATCAAAACAATACGATTTAAATTTTTTAATGGTTTATGATTTTAGCATATGACATTTATTATGATTAATATTTTATGATATTTTCTTAAAATAATATTTGATCGTCCCATAATACAGGTCAAAATTTTTATCGTCATATATATCCGATCAAAAAATTATAATTATTTTGAGACGAAGGGTGTACGAAATTGGATTGGTAGATCTTACTCCATATTACTATTAATTTTATAACCAATCACTTTTGCAACTAATTACATCAATAATGCAAACTTGAAATACAAAACTCATCTTATCATTGATGATTCATAAAAAACCCATGAAAAATGATGTTTAATCGTTTAAAGATACAAATCAAAATTCAAATTGACATATCTGTACAATAAAACAATTGAATCCTTATGAGACAAAAAAAAATGCTTGGAAAATAGGATACTAAATGGAAAATAAGTTCGAAAGATGAGTACCCGACATTTCACTCATTTTTCCCTACCATTTTCACGACCTATCCGTTCTCTCAAACCCCACCTAGCAAACCGTATCACTTTTAGCTCCATCATACACTGAGCTAAGCGTTGGATAAAAAGGCATTTAGGCAACCATAGAGCTACTAGTAATTGATTTAGATAGGGAGAGAGGCGGCAGCGGCGATGGTACTGACTACTGAGTTAGGCTACGGTTGAGCTTTTAGCTAGTCTCCCACTTTCTGTTGAGACTTGAGAATTACGGCAGGGATTTGGTAGCGGAATCGGAAACAAAGAGAAATTGTCGTGGTCCTTGTGTGCCGTACAATGTAGTGGTATAATTAATGGTTTGCCTTTTTAGTTTGTCCAAGTACATATTTTTTCGAAAAGATAAAGCCTGTACGAGCGTGCATGTACTTACCTCTCTCCTATGTGATAACGATCAATGTACTCGGTCCTCCGGTAATATTTATAACGTCACAAAAATTTATATATGTTGAACTTTTATAAATTTTGATAAAAAAAAAATATTTTTTAGGGATAGTAGGATTATGAGGTTGTTGTGAAATAAGATATTATGTAACAAAATATGATTGATGTGATCTTTTTTACATTAAACATTGACTAAAAAAACAAAGATTATAACTAAATTGGAATAGGCTAAAAAAATATTAAGATATTATGGGATGAAGGGAATAATAAAAAAAGACGACAAATTATATTCATTTTTAAATCTTTATTTTATTATCAAATGATTTTGAATAATAGTCATTGAAAACATATGAAATTCAGACAAAATCCCCATATTCAAAAGGCCAGAGAGAAACCAGAATATGGTCGGACCTGATTCTCATTTTTAAGACCAAAAAATAAAGAGGCATAATAAAATGTTAAAAAATATTATTTTCGTCCATGAAAATTATTGCGTTATTTAGATATGTCCCATAAATTATAAGCATTTTCTATTTTGATAAAAAATAATATTAAATCAGTTATAGTACATCATTAATTTCTCTCATAATTGTTACAATGAATGATATTTTTAAAATTTTCTTTTTTATTAATTCAACCCATACTTTCTCTGTCCCGTAATTTTTACAATAATACGCATTTCAAGGTGTAATTTAATTCAAAGATATATTATTTTTTACAAAATTATTATGAGACACTAATGATAAATTAAATTATGTAAAATTTAATTTTGAGTCAATTTTAGATTTTTTTTAAAGAATAAAAACAAAAAGCTTCACGCACGCGCAACACACCATGAAACCCATACGTGTCAGTCTCTAGGTGTCGGCCTAGCTTTACCCAAAAATCAAGCAGCTAGCAGCCTAGCAAAGCAACCATTTTACATATTGTCGTCTTCCCTTGAATTTTACCCGGGGCGGCGGCTTGATATGAAATGGTACGAATTCAGTGACGCTTAGTCGGCGGGCGGCGACTGCGTCTTGTTTTGGGTTTTGTCATTTGGTGCGGGGCGTCGATGTCTGTCGTGATTCCTGACACATGCATGGAAAAAAATGGACAGAAGATGGTGCCGGGAATGGTGTCATTGCTCACCGTCCCATGCATTTGATTCTCACGTTTTTGCTGATTGAGGCGACGAGTGACATTGATGGGATAAATATTCATCCGTTTTGGATAAATTATTTTATGTTTGTAGTTTAAGTTGTTTTAAAATCAAATTATTTTTTCATTTTTCTCTCTAACAGAAAATGTTTTATTCCATAGAATCATAGGTATAAATAAAAGATTTTTTTTTTGAAGAAATAGGGATGAAACCTAAATAAAATCACTCGTAATATACGTTTAATATAAACCCTAATCAAATAAACTAAAATAACAAAATAAGCATCGATGGGACTCTGCTATGATGTGAGAACCAATAATGAAATTGAGGGCGTGATTAGCCAACTAATCCGTTAATTGGTTGCCTTCTCTGTACACAAGTTGAACTTGTGCCTTCCCACTGTCACGGACAAGCTAAGTGGAGAGGTTGGTTTCAAGAATTCTTTAGAATTCTCCACAAAGTTCATGACTTCTCCACACTTATCTAGAGTTCTCTAGAGTTCTCTAGGGTATTCCGCGATTCTCTAGAATTGCCTAGAGTTAGGAAGATTTCTCTAGAGAATTCCATGTAAATATCTTGGGAAGAAGAGTCTAGATTGCCAATCTAGAACTCTCCATAGAAGTAGTATAAATAGAGGTGAGGCCTTTGGCCAAGGCATCTCATCTCATCACATTCTTGCAAACACAAAGTGTACTTGTGAGCTTTCAAAGTGTTCTTAATACAAAGCTTGTTTCCAAGCTCAAAGCTCTATTGCGTTCTCAAGAATCACGTTCGAGTGACGAGTTAGGCTGAACTCGAGTGAAGGTGTGAGTAACTTGAGTGCCGCACGGGTTACAAAACTCTAACCCCGTGACACCACGCTTGCCCAAGTAATTGACGACATCGGACAATAAAAAAAAAATAGGAACATTTTCTCGGACACTTTTTCTATAATTAGTCTCTTTGTGATTGATGAAAAAAAAATCAATAAATTAAATGAATATCAGAATTAGTCATCGCGAAAGAACCAATAGAAAAGGAAATGTTCATTGAGAAAATATGCAAGAAAGTGTATTTAGTATTTTTCCACAAAAAAAAAAAATCACCGTGTGAGCTGCAACAATGACTTATTCCCTCCGTCCTAAATTAATTAAAATATTTTGATTCGACACTAAAATTTATACGAGTGTTGAATTTGTGTGAATTTTGATAAAGAATGAATATTTTTTAATGATAGTGAGGTTTACTGTAACAATTATGAGAGAAATTAATGAGAGATTGATTTGAAATTTTTAATGGTTATTAAAACGAAAAACTTTAATTTATTTTGAAATTGATAAAAAAAATATTTCAATTAATTTGAGACGGAGGAAATAATATGTTTTACTATTAATCCATTTTTTTTCTTTTTTCTAAAGTACATTTGAAATTTGTCTATTGGAATTTCAAATCCTTTGGACAATGACTTGATTCACATTAACCACGTTAATCGAACTAAAACGAGTAGGAAAAAAAAACGAGTAGCAATTTCTTCAAACGAATTACTCGCGGTCAAAAATAAAGGGTCTCACATTAAAACAGCGTGTGAGCGGCGACAGCGATGTCTCACACGTCGACACACACCCCAGTAGTCAATTCCCCACAAGAACCGCTCACACGTTTCACACCCACCCCCGCCGCCCCAGTCCACACACAACACAATATCAGATCCCAAAATTCCCTTCCACATTTTTTTAATCAAAACAAAACAAAAACAAGTCGCCACTCACATTGCCACGTAACCCGGACAACCATTTACTCCCCTGTGTCTCCACCCTCTGGGCCGCACGCGCCCCACCTCCCGTTATTTAACCACACCTCTTCACCATTCTCTTCCTCATTATTCCATTCTTCCTCATTATTCCATCAAAGTCCCTTCAATGGCTCCCAAGCTACAACTCAAAATGGCCCCACCAGCGGCGGCGGCGGCGAATCTGAATCAGATCCGATACAGAGGAGTACGAACGAGGCCGTGGGGCCGGTACGCGGCGGAGATCCGCGATCCGGGGAAGAAGACACGCGTCTGGCTCGGTACGTTCGATACGGCCGAGCAGGCCGCGCGTGCCTACGACGCCGCCGCGCGTGAGTTCCGAGGATCCAAAGCCAAGACCAATTTTCCTACCTCCACCACGACCGCCACCACCACTCCCTTTATCGAAGCACCGACGGCGAAGAAGGCCGAGGAGAAGGGGAATTCCGGCAGTGAGACGAGCACGGTGGAGTCGTCCTCCCACGTGCCGCCTCAGCCGCCGATGGGAGTGCCGATCACGCGCGGACACGTGTTCTCGGCTTTGCCGCCGGCGGCGTCGTGTTATCGGAGGCAGATGATGACGATGAATATGATGACGATGCCGACCCCACAAGGGGTTCCGGTTTTTGTCTACGATCAAGTGGCCGGGTTCGGTGGGGGCGGCTCAAGGTTTGTGAACCCGGTTCATGGGTACCGGTTCGGACCGGTGAGTGGGTTTGGTGGTGCTGGTGGGGGCCACGCGGTTAGTGACTTGGACTCGTCGTCGGTGGTTGAAAATGATGGGAAGAATGATAGTGGGCCCTGTGAGGGGAAGATGTTGAATCTTGACCTCAATCTTGCTCCACCTGTTGAAGTGTAGAATTGGGGGGGGGGGATTGTTTTGGGTTTTTTTAGAGGGGAGGAGGCGAAAACGTAAATAGCTAATGTAATGTAGATTTTGTTTTTTCTTTTTTTGGATCGATCGTGGTTTATGTTTGTGTAGACGTGATCGACATGATGATCAATGAGGATGGTTTTTGATGGGGAACTGTGTAATGTGATTCACTGTTTGTTTAAAGCGATATTACTCTATCGGATTTGTAAAAGTATGCTTGAATCATAGGAAATTGACACTCCTTTGGACTCAATCTTCCAGTGCAATCCCTATAAAAAAAAATCAAAAATTTCTTAAATAATCATGTTTGTTTCTCAATACTAGGTCACTACACTTCATAAATTAATGATTGGCACTAAACTTCATAAATCAAAATTTTCAATTATCTTAGTGTGATTTTACTTTTATAATTTTTTTTTATTCAAAAATTTGAGTTGGATTTGGGATCCAACTCAATTGATTGACTCCACTATGATTTGACAAACGGCTCGTGAGTTAGTAGTGATCCTTCATATGATGAGCCAGTAGTGATCCTTCATCTGTGTCGAACATTGACTCGACGAACGACTCGAGTCAATGATTCGAAGAGCGGCTCGCAAGTTAGTAGGCCGCTCGTTAGTAGTGATCCTTTATATGAGTCGAACTCGAGTCAATGATTCGAGGAGCGGCTCGTGAATTAGTAGTGATCCTTCATAGAGTTCGAATTCGATTAAAATCCAACTCGAGACGAATAATAAAAATTCGAGCCCAAATTTATGGATGATTGAAACGTATATAGCTCTAATGAAAAACTTACATTTAATCCCAAAGTGATTTTGTCAACTTCAACAACAATTTATGTTGTAACTTGTAGACGGCCCTAAATATTTTACAGGAAAAAAAAAAACCGTTGTGTCTCATACATAATGTTCAAATTAAGAGGTAATTAATTTTTGGTATCAATTTCTTAAGTTTTGTTTTTTTTTTTTCACAATTCATACACATAAAAATATAATTTATATTTATATAATATAATTCATTATTATTTAAAATCAATAAATTTTAATTATCATTAAAATATAAATGAAATTTGCATTGAATATTTTACCAAATTTGGATTTGGTTGGAATACAAGAAAAAAAAAAAAAAAACGTTCCTTCTTGGACGGCAAGCAAAACTGCGTCAATTCTACGCAGATCCGACCGTTTATACTCATCACTCTCCGCACATTCTCTCTTCAGAGAGGATTGAGGCGAAACTGGAGATTGTCCATCTCTGCTCGCCGGCCGCGGCCAATCACTCATCTCCGACGACGATCGGCGTCGATGATTTCTCTCCCAACCACGCTTCCCATTCCCCATCCGATCCTCGACTCGCCGCCACGAAGGTGGAAAGGAGGATCGAGGAACTAGGGTTAGGGTTTTGGTGTGCGAGGCTATGATGAATGATCTGTTGGGGTGAGTGAGTTCGGTCTTGTTGTGTATGGAAGGGTGCTGTAGCAGCGAGTGTGGTGTCCGATTGGCATGTTCGACCAAGAGTTGGTCGAAATCGGGGAAACCAGGGTTAAACCAAGGGTTAAAAACCTTAATGTTATAGGTTGAAGTTAAAATAGATATAGTTATTGTTATAATTTGATATTAAAAAAATAATTTTATCATTAAATATAGAACTATTTCAATATTTAGTTTTATTTTATACCTAAATGATACCATTTGAACAAATTTTTTCTGTATCTTTTCTTTTTTTATTTATCTAAGGACAGTTTATGTGTCAACTTTATTTTTTACAAAATTCTCCTCAAAATTTCGTACACCTCATAAACTTTCAAAATTCTACTAATTTTTTCAATCATATTTTTATATATTTCTTTATTAGGTAAGTAAATTTATAGTCTTCATTGTTTTTTAAAAGTGAAAAAATTTAAAAAATAATCAAAATTGATAATGTGATAGGGATATCTATATTTATCTTTGATTCTAAATTTGTTTGATTTCAATATCATTTTTTTTCATAACTAAAATATCATTCAAATTATAAATCTAATATCATGTATTTTATGATTGAACTTGTTCTTGGTATGAATCATGGGTATGTCCGTCAGCTGATATGATTGGCCACGCTGCGTGGATTGTTGGGGGTTCATAGTTGATCCGTCGGTTAGTTTAGAACTAATTTAGAAACGAGTGAATTACTTGGTCTAGAGTGGATAGGTCATGGGTGGCTTCGTGCTGCTGGCGTCCTAAACCTTTCTAATCTTATGTCTGCTTTACAGATTTATACATTAAACTTGCACTCTTTTCGTCTTAATTTATATGAAATTATTTAATTTGATATATAATTATATATATATATATATATATTAAATTTTTATAAATTTTGATGAAAAAAATTATTTTTTTAATAATGATAGGATGAAAGTGGGATTTAAAAAAAAGAATAAGAAAGAAAAAAAAAATTATGAGATAATTTGATCATATTAATATAAATTAAATATCAAATAAAAAATGAATAGAAACGTTGAAAATAAGTTAGGATTAATAAAAAAAAATGTAGTAAACAAATTAAACAGAGGGTTATTCACCTAAGTTGGAAACAATGTTATTGTTTAATAGGGAAAATAACATTTAATTTACTGAGTTTTGACACATGATCCCATCAAATTTAAAATATATGTTTAATCTTTGTCAAATGAAATCGTATTACTTTAACACTTAAACATATTAAAGAAATTCATTAAATGATCATATATATTTTTCATTAATTTTGAAAAAAATTTGAATTATTATGATTCAAAATACCATTTGAAAAATTAATAAAATTTATTTTTAATTATTTTTAAAATTTAAAAAAATTATATATATATATATATTTTAATATAGACAAAAAAGAGTGCGTGACAGTTTCGTTACTTGGAACCTCTGCCTCTCTTTTGTCCGCATCACGAAAACCCACACACAACACCACTCTTCGTCTCTCTACTATCCCTAGAGAGCGATGGAGAACGGCTCGATCGTAAATGAACTCTTCTCAAAGTGGCGGTTCAATCAACCGAAGGCCGAACCGCCCGCTGCGACCGGCGGTGGGTTCTCGATCAGGTCGGTGCTCGACGCCCTTTACGCGAACCTCGACCCGGACGATTCCCGTCCCGTCATCCCTCTCGGCCACGGCGACCCCTCCGCTTTTCCGTCATTTCGTACCGTTGATGTAGCGGTTGATGCTGTGGTCGAGGCCGTCAGGTCGACTCGTTTTAACTCGTACGCTCCCACCGCCGGAATCCTCCCGGCCAGAAGGTGAGTGATCGAACACAAATTTTAAAAAATCTCTTAAATTGTTTGATGGTGTCGTTTTCCTTCTTACTTATGGGGACATCGAAAACTAATCATTTTGTTAACCAATTTGGGTTGGTGTAGTGGTGTTCGATTCAATCTTTCTTGGGTTCCAATCCCACTAGCCTCAAAATCCACGTTGGTCACACCCGTTGACTTCGGTCAAAGCTTTACCCGATGCTGATGGGAGGTGTCTTGTTAGTGTCCGGGGGATTAGTCGAGATGTGTGCGAGTTGATCCGGACATCCTCGTCACCAAAAAAAAAAACCATTTTGTTCATTTCGTCTAATCTAGACGACGTTCATGACAAAATTACTTGGATTGTTTTTGTCGTAGTTGTTTTCTTTTTGTGTGTGCATTGTTGGTGGAGTCACTTCTACGTTATTGAGATTTGGGATGGATGAGTATTGAAACTGTGTGGTGCTCTACTTTTTAAAAGAAAAAACAGAAATATGTCCTAATATATCTAAATTTAAATATATTTAGTAAAAATCAACTATGGGATAGGTGAATATTGAGTTTTGGATTAAATTGATGATAGTGGGTCTTTTAGAGATTGGACTCTCATCTCAAGATTCATCTTTTTTTATATGTTTTAATCTTGATTGGTTATTTTGATTAGACATATCCAAATTTGGATTTGTCAAGTTACATATTCATCAAATGGATACTATTGGGTTGTGACCTTGGGTGGAATGTGCCTACACTTAATTCTATAGCTGTGTGGTAGTAATTATTTTACATTGGTAGGACGTTAGGCTCAGAATCTAGTTGGGTTCCGTGATAATATAGTTTATTGTTGATGGCAATGGCTCAGCGATTCAGCTCCCTCGAATTTTCTTTGGTTTTGAGTTGGCTCTAAGACTTGTTAAAGTCAACTTTTTAGTGTTCGACAATGTCAATATCAATGTATAGTTGTTATGTTATTACAGTGTTCTTTTTCAAGAGAAGAATATTATTACTTTCACTTGTTGTCTTCTTCCTTTTGGGTAGTGGTAAGGCTGAAAGAAAGGAGAATTAGAGGCGAAGGGAGGGAATGTAGACTTCCGAGGAAATGCTGGGAGCAGCTTAAAGTTTTTGTTGGCAATGTTTGAGTAGATGAGTGTTATTTGTGAGACACTAGAGCCTCTTGCTCAACTTAAGATTTGGGTATTGAGCCTCTTGCTCTTCTAATTGCTTATACTATCATAGTAGTCTTATGATCAATAGAAATATA
>JAOVYX010020558.1:0-16887 GCA_035668315.1 Drosera spatulata | reverse complement strand
ATTAATTCTATATTTATAGAGTGAAAGTGAGTGCTCATAAATATTAATTTGACGTGTAAACGACAGCACGCATCATACATTAATCCCACGCACTCATTCCATATCTTCCATTGCCTCTCCCATACCCTCATCTCCCCTTCCTCCTTCCCCTCACCAAACCACACCACACCTCACCACCCACCATAGCCACCATCGTCAATAACCGTGTGCTACCAGCCCTAACCCCCCGACGACCATCCTGAGTTCGGATCCGACCAACCCCAGCCCTGACGTGACTCGAGGAGCTCCCCTCAAAAACCGCATCGTCCTACCTCGCACCACCACTCAAACCATTGCATATCATCACCACCAAGCTGCACAACCGACCACCTCATTGTCGTTTTCCATAATCGTCGTCGCATCGACCATCACCTGCCATTGTGCGATGCCACCGGCCACTGTTCGTCATCACTGTAGTCCCCAACGAGTAAAACTCGATCACCCCAGCCAAGGTAAGCTATCGACGTGCCCCATAGCAACCTCATCGACCCAACTCGCGTCAACACACAAACTACCACGTCTAGCTCAAGTCCGGCGATGATTTCGACCATCGACGAGTAGCACCAACGACGGAGACCAGTAGCCACGGAGCGACGATCACTAGCGGGCTACAAGTATGCCCGAGGACAAGAGCTCGGTAGAGGCCCGTTAGTAGGCCCGGTGCGGCCCAAAGCCTCATTTGGTCGTTCTCATCGTTTTGCCTCGTGTTTTGTTTTAAATTATACACCAGGGAGGTAACCACTACTAAAATTTCCTTGAATGCCCATGAAATGTATGGTTGATTGCACTATTGTGAAGTAAGGTTATTGATGTGATACCATCGGGATGGCGAGGATGTGATTCTGTGTGTATGTGAATTGTATTGCTCTTGTTTGTAGGTTGTGGTGGATGGGAATTGCATGATGGATTTCAAGGAGGGTTTGTGATGATGCCGATGGGTATTTGCGTGTTTGTATAGGGCTAGTTCGTGGGGATGATGACGATGTCGGGGTAAGGTTTATGTACATGAGGGGACTTGGGTATGAAAAGGTGTTAAGGGGATGATATGAACATTTTAGGATGCTATCATACTATGGGGCGATATGGTATAAAGAGGTTGGGATGTCTCGTGTTGTATTTTCATGGATGGCTGTGACTATGCTTGCTTATGCGTGTTATGCGTGATTATGCGTCTTATGCGTCATATGCACAGTTTATGTTTAACTATGGGATTTGAGTAAAGTGGCGTAAGATCATTGATAACAAACATTATGAGATATTAAGGTTATGTTCATCAGGAAATCGGGATAAATAAACTTGTTGATATATAACTGAAAACATGAATAATTGTTTAATATCATGGATATAACACATGGTTACGTCGACGTGGCTTAAACGTACATGTTACATGATTGGATTTGTTTTTCTAGAGTTTATGTCAAGGCATGATTGAAGTGCTAAATGTGTTATGTGTGATTACTGAACATGCTTTCTATATTATTTATTCACTGAATATGTGTTATATATCATATATCATATTATACGGGGAATCCGGATTTAAGGAACACCACAACAAACATAATAACAAACTAAAGGTAATCGAACAAGTCCGTTGTCGTCGATGAGGTCGTACAGTGGATCCTTCGGGATCAGGTTCTTTGGTTCTACGAGCGTTCAAAGCAGACTTGACTGGGCCAGACATTAAATCTAGCTAGTAAGAGAGCAAGTGTGGTTTTCTTCGTATGCGCAGCGACAAGAAGTCGCGGACCAGAACATCGGTCGATTGGGTGTAAGGCTGCCCTCTACAAGGGGACCTTCGGAGTGTAAGTGAGGGTTTAAAAAAGCGAAGTACACGCAAGAGACGTAGTGATTTTGGGCCGCGAACCCAAATCACGCATAGTATTTATGAAAAATAGAAACACTTTCACTAAAGACAACGGGTTTTCAAATGATTTCGATGGATGATATATGACTGATAACTTGGTCCAGATCAGTGTCTATATCTCAAAAATCTCTCTTCTTTTGTCCTCATTGAAATGTCGGGACACGGACTTACCATGGTTAAGTAAGTAAAAGACTTTAAAAGAGGACAAAGACGTATAAGCTATTATTACGTGTATAGTTTGATATGGCGCCCATATTTTCCTGTGGCTACTAGAAAATGTTTTACAGGAACTCATCGATAGTGATAGTCAGGGGAGTACCGTGCAAATCAAATACATATATTTTTTATTATTGAGCTTTTACCTCACGGGTTATGTGTGTTATTTGCAGATCCACTGCAGGACGATACTGAAATGCTAGAGTGAGATTCTATGTATATAGTTACTTACCTCACTATTCAATATATAATAAATGCTACATGAAATAATTTGGTTGAGAGGCACTTGTAGGCATTTGGACAATGTATTTGTGACGTAATGTAATGTACTTTGCGTTTGCATAACATCATCTGAGTTTTATAATGATAATGATTTGGTAGCTTTCATTAGCTCCTATACCTACAAACCCGTTTGGATTACTTGATTTTGTCATGGACTGAGTCTATGACGACATAACGTCACGTGCCCAGCATGTCGGATTTCGGGACGTTACAATAAATTGTGGAGGAAGAGTATTCGGAATATAGTACACACAAAAAAGCATCAGGAATCTCAACCTTAAGGTTCTTCAGTTGAGCCACAATGTCCCTCATCTTCATGATGTGCTCAAGCACACCTTTCACACTAATGAGTTTTAGGGACGTAAACTTCAAAATTAGGGTCAATGCATGGACTTTTTCTGAAGACTCAAACTACGAATCAATCGTCTCGAGCAAGTCTTTCACCTTAGTATGCTGCTCGACAGAACCACAAATGCTAACAGATAATTTGGTCTTTATGAACATAACACAAAGTTTTTTGGACGCTCCCACTGTTCATAAAGAGCCACTTTAGCTAGAGTGGTAGCATCTATAATCGCAGGTGGTTCGTCTTTCCTGATTTCGAGTAGATAATCTGTGAAAATAACTGAAAACACCTTTTTAAAACAATCCAAAAATTAGGATTCTATTACGAAACTGTAATTGCCCCATGATTCGGTTTTTTACTAACGTTGGGTTTGTTTGAAAATCACGAGTAAGATAAATCTCGAATCTTCTAAGTGCTCATAACTCTTTCTTGTAGAATAACAAGTACCAACCTATTTACAATACACAAGACACCACTAAACAATACTGCAACTCCTGTGCATCATTCATAATTTTTCTTAAGTTATATTTCCTGGCCATCATCTTTATCAGAATTCTTTCAATTTGCCTTGAATCCCCAATGCATCCTGTTTTCTATGCATACACATCATGGAAACTCAAGTATCATAAGTACAACACTGTTTGTTATCATCACAACTTTATGAGGTTCAACTAGTAGTTAACGACTCGATCAAAATGAAAAAGTAATGTTTTTCATACGGTGATGCATTAAATCATATACACTTTTTATTTAACAACGATGGAAATGACATGTCTCTCATCGAAGGGGCGTGCCATTTCTTAACGAGGATGCTCTGTTTCATGGTATTAGGGTCGGAAATAACATTATTGAAACATTAATTTGATATCTTAAGTGTATGACTCAATTATGTTGTGGTATGCTAGGTATGTTGCAAGCCGTTTGTTACGAGATATTACTAATGATGTGGAAAAAATATATTAGGTAAAATAATAAATAGAATATATTAATATTTTAAATAAAATACATGATTATGCTTCTTTTTTTTTTTTTTTTTTTTTTTTTTGGTTTTGACTATGGCCTCTCACTCGTTAATGTGAAGAATTATATCATCCACTAATCTATTATATATACAGTTACACCAAAATGTTAGATGACAAACAATCAGATGATATGTCAGCATATTAATGGAATTTGTAAGATTTTAATGGATAATCAGATAACTTCGATTATTTAAACCAAAAGATATTCATATGAAAAGTTTTAAATCTATTACATATACAGTTACACAAAGATGTCAGATGACAAACCATCAGATGGTTTGTCAGGGTATTAACGAAATTTATAAAATTTTAATGGACAATCAGATAATTTCAATTTATTTAAACCAAAAGAAATTCATATGAAAAATTTTAACATTCAAACAATCTTATATGAAATATCTTACAAAGTTTTAAACTTTAATTTATTTGAATCAAGTAAAAAAGTAAATATAACAATGTCGTACAAAATCTTTCATAAAAAGAGTATTCATATAAAAAATCAAAACAATCATATATATAAAATCATTATTTAGCATAATACAATAATCCTTTTTTTTTATAATGATGCTAAAATTATAATTAATCTTATCTGCTATGATATATACTAAGATATTATATCATATATTTCACAATACTATAATCTAAATAATATATGAAGTTTATTTTTCTCTGATTTTTAAAATTAATACTCCCCCTTCCTATAAAAAGCTAAACTGTTTGAATAATTATATTTCAGTATACTCTATATTATTGTTTAAGTCGATTTTAGACAATAATTTTTTTGTATCATTAAATTCAAAAAAATAATCAATATTGAGGACTAATATAAACAATATACGTAAATCATAATACATGAATCAAGTTATCAAAAATATTAAAATAAATAAGAAAATCAATTTAATATAAAATGACATAAATAAATATGTTTATATACTATAAATATTATTTATTTTATTCTCTCAGTGTAGGACACTGGTTAATATTCTAATTCCATCAAATATGATAGGTTAATCAACAGTAAGTATTAACTATAAATATAATTAATTAATTTAAACTGAGGTTTATAAATGACACCTTGCGTTTTCTATATGTTCTTCTCTCACCATTTACTAGAAAAGGAATATTAAAACCATGATGACATCATAAAATTCATTATTATAAAAATATGGTTGGCAATGATCATATAACGTGGATCACACATATAGTAAACATTGTAGAAATACATAAATCAAGTTGAGAACTAAAATAAACAATATACGTAAATCATAATACATGAATCAAGTTATAAAAAATATTAAAAAAAAATAAAAAAATCAATTTAATATAAAATGACATAAATAAATATATTTATTCACTATAAATATTATTTATTTTATTCTGTTCATGTAGGACACAGGTTAACATTCTAGTTCCATCAAATATGATAGGTTAATCAACAGTAAGTATTAACTATAAATATAATTAATTAATTTAAACTGAGGTTTATGAATGATATCTTGCCTTTTCTATATGTTCTTCTCTCACCATTTACTAGAAAAGGAATATTAAAACCATGATGATATCACAAAATTCATTTTTATAAAAATATGGTTGACAATGTCCATATAACGTGGATCGCACATATAGTAAACATTGTAGAAAGTGTTGGGTATTCTCCTTTTGTCCAACTGAATTGAACATTTGGGCTTTTCCAATAGTGGAGACGAAGAAGTTTTACCAATTTATTAAATTTCCATTTTTTTATAATGTTTTTTTTAATCACAAAATTTAACCTTGGGGACTTTCCAATAATGGAGCTGAGGTTTTATCAACATTTTAAATTTCGTTGTCTTTTACAATTTTTTTATCATAAATTTAACAAAAAAAAATGTAATCATCATATGAGTTATATCTATGAAGAAACTTTTACTCGTATCATTAGATTAGAAAATGAATTTCTTCAATATGCATAATAAATAGTGAAAAATACCTTGACTTGGAATCTCATCAGGACGAAAATAATACGTGTTGATAGTAAAACGAAAAATATATCAACATTGATTTTGAATCAACTAAAATAACTAATTTTTAAATTAAAATTATTTAATTCTTGTGTACAAATATTTTTAACTAAATATTTTTTAGGAGCTTGACGAATATATAACAATAAATCTAATTAAAATTAAAATATAATATAAAGATATATTATTCAGATAGAATCTAACATTTTCTTTTTCTCAAGATTCCAAAAAATTCGTAACCATATCATCCAGATACCATTATCGTATCCCGAAATTTCAGCTACACAATTTCTCCATATAAGCAACCACCAAATCCTCTTTTCATCTACTGATTCATCCACTCACTTCTCAAACAAACCACAGAAGAAAAGTCTTCTCATCTTCAATTCAAAGTACTTTGCTTTGTTTTTCTTCACTCAGCGACTTTGCAAACATGTCACTGCTCTCAGATCTCATCAACCTTAACCTCTCGGATGTCACTGAGAAAGTTATAGCTGAATACATATGGTTTGATTTCTGTCTCGCATTATACTGATACCCTTTTGGTTTCTTTGTTTTTTGGATGGGTTTTATTGTTGTTTTGGTGGAGATCTGTGGATATTTGGTTTGATTTTCTCATTACATTGAAACCCTTTTGTTCTGTGTATTTTTATGTGTTGTGGGGTTGATTTTGTGGTGATTTTCGGCGTTTTTGTTTTGATTTCTGGGTGTTGGTCATCTGGGTAGGGTCGGATTATCTGTTTGATCAGGATCTGGTGTTTTGTTGTTGATTGTTTGGAGTTTTTGGTGATCGAAGTTGTACCCATTGAGAAGAGAGCAACTGGAGAGTGTATTACCGGACCAATTAAAGGAAAAAAGAAAAAAAATTCCGTATTGTAGAAAGATTCTATTCTTTCAAGTTTTGATTCTCTTTCTTTTAAAATTGACGTATTTTTTGAGTGATTCATGCACTTTGATTTGGACTCCTTGTGTCTACCGAAGAAAGATCTCCTTCTGTTTTTTCCTCAAGTTCTGTTACTTTTTCTATTTTACTTCTTTAACTTTGATATAATTTTGTCTGGATGTAGTTAAATTGTGGTTCTATTTGTTGGAGATTGACTGTTAGCTGGACTAGTTAATTAATCAGTAATATTTTTCATTAATCAGATTATCTGCAAAAAATTGTGTATGATTTTTTTCCTATCTGCTTGTATGGTCAATTTTGTGGGGTTTTTATACTGTGAATTGCTTCGCGGTACGTGAGGTGTCTGATGACATGTCTATTTGACAGGATTGGTGGATCTGGCTTGGACTTGAGGAGCAAAGCAAGGGTAATGATTCCCGATTCTATTTATTCATATTATGCTTCCTTATATCGATTCAAGTTTGTGTATATCATGATCGATCTCTCTCCATTTCGTTAATCATTCTAATTCGACGTTGAATCTTGATCTGCAGACCTTGAATGGGCCTGTTACTGATCCGTCAAAACTGCCGAAGTGGAACTATGATGGATCAAGCACCGGTCAAGCTCCTGGTCAAGATAGTGAAGTCATCCTCTAGTATGATTCTGTTTCATCTCTTCCTTGCTCTAAACTCATACTTGTAGACTTTCGTTTGTTGGAATTGCAAAAAATCGCCGTGTTGGATGTCTAGGCGGCTATCTTTAAATGTATAATTATAAATTCAATCATTGATAGCTACGAGCGAATCTATACAAGCGCCTGCAAGTACATTCTATGGAGAAGTTTTCAAAGTTAAGAGACTAGGTGGCCCCATGAGCCTTCTTTTAGAACTGCGATTGGGATAAATCTAGATGTGGGTTCACAAGAAAGGCCTCAAATTTATATAGTAGTGACTTGAATTGATAGTAAAAGGTTCTGGTGTTTCTCTTTGTGCTCTCTTTCCCTTCGTGCCATTTATCCTTTGGTTTTGTGTCGGTCTCCTTTCCCAAGTAGTTGATTAAACTGGGAATATAATGTTTGGAAACATGGGGAATGTTTATGGTCTAATTTAGACGCTGAGTTAGGAAGCTTATTCATGACTGGGATTTCCTTGTCATCTCGGTGTTTCAATTATTTCTCAATTCTTATAATGCTTGCTTGATTCTTGAATGCCTTATAGTTGCAAATACATATGATTTGTGCCAATATCATCTCTAGAGTGCTTCTGCTAAGTATGGGACCACATGTTAATTTATCCTAATCTCGCGTTTTGTTATCTTTAACAGCCCACAAGCGATTTTCAGAGATCCATTCAGGAGGGGAAACAACATTCTTGTGAGTAACTTTTTGCATTCTGGTTTCCCATATTCTATTTCTGGTGTTTTGTTCTACGATATATATTCTACTTCAAGAAATGCAACTTTTATTGTTTTTATCTTGGATTTAATTATTAGGTTATCTGCGATGCCTACACTCCCCAAGGTGAACCAATCCCGACAAACAAGAGGGCCAATGCTGCGAAGATATTCAGCCACCCTGATGTTGTTAAAGAGGAGCCTTGGTATTTTCTTAGTTTCATGCATTCTGATCCTATTACTGTAAATTAAGGACACATTTTTTTACCCTTTTTTTTTTGGCGATGAACAGGTATGGTATTGAACAGGAGTACACCTTGCTCCAGAAAAATGTCAAATGGCCTCTTGGGTGGCCTGTTGGTGGCTTCCCTGGACCTCAGGTGAATTCTATTTGTTAATTATATATTCTTTGGATACTTGAGTGTTTTTCGATTCTGCGCCTCCTACAAGGCTCAAACAGTGATTTGAGGCAAAGAAAGACTAGCTATAATCGACGATGCTTAAGGAGATGGAATATCGTGGGCAATCTGACTCTTAACCCGTAAAATCTTGGCTACCTCCCAAACACATATTCAGAGTGAAACAGCCAAGAACCAAAAAACCCTTCTCATGCTTACATTTTTTAAAAAATTTGTTGAAGAACTGCTTGCCTGGCTATAAGTATTTACCAAAAATGATACTAGTAGGAAGATAACAATTGCTTTGTACATTCCATGAATTCTTTTCTCAAAAAACAACAAGCATTAACGCAAAAAATCTCGGTTTTTGTCACAACCGAAGAAATAGTTGAAGTCGGTTTGTCTAGTTATCTTTCGATTGGTAGTTCTACTTTTCTTTTGGTTTAATATATTCATGATTCTCACATCATTGTTATGACTATATTTTGCCTATGGTGAAACAGGGACCTTACTACTGTGGTATTGGTGCGGACAAGGCTTGGGGCCGTGATATTGTAGATTCTCATTACAAGGCCAGCCTATATGCTGGGGTGAATATTAGTGGTATCAACGGAGAAGTGATGCCTGGCCAGGTACGTTGGCAAATTCTCATACATGACAGCCTCTGTTGTTTCATCAAGATTCTACTGTTTTTTGTGGTTAAAATTATGATATCCTGATTAAATGTTTTTATTTTATTGTTTCATCTAGTGGGAGTTTCAAGTTGGACCGTCTGTTGGAATCTCAGCCGGAGATGAGCTCTGGGTTGCTCGTTATATTCTGGAGGTAACTCATCTTAACTTTGCCATGTATATTCTGTGCTGTGCTTATAAGTTTAACTACTTGGATTAAAACAATTGCTCTCTGCTTACAGAGGATCACCGAGATTGCTGGTGTGGTTCTTTCCTTGGATCCAAAACCCATTGAGGTAAGACTTCTTTGATATGTTTTCCTTCACTCCATCTTTGGCTTGGCGCCAGCCAATTGATATTTCTTGGAGTCTTCACTATTTGGCCGCTTCACTAGCCCAAGTGCTTGCTTATGATTTGCGGCTGTGATAACCCACTGAGTGATATTAACAGAAGCTTGCGACTTTTAAGTTGAGTCTTGTATTTTGGACCTATCGGTATGCTGCAGATACTTGCTGAAATAAGCACTAATGGAGCTTATAAAAACTTAGTAGAACCCACTGTCGAATACTCATCTAGTCTGAAAAAGACTGAGGAGTTGGCTTGACTGTCTTATGAGCACAACCTAGCAGACAGTTGTTCTCATACTCTTCTAACGTTTTGCTGTTGTTAACAGGGTGACTGGAATGGTGCTGGCGCTCACACTAACTACAGGTAGTACATCATGCCTACAATAATCATTCTATTGTCAGTGTAATAGCGAAGGGGAGTCCTAGTGGTCTGTGATGGCGGCACCTTTTCCCAATGGCGTTAAAGTATTGCCATGGCCAAGTTATGATAGCGAAGAATTCATGATATTTCTTTTTGTGCAATGCTGCGTTGATAGTTTTTGGCCATGTTTTCAAAATTCTTAAATCTTGATATTTTTCAGCACAAAGTCCATGAGGGAAGAAGGCGGCTATGAGGTGATCAAGAAGGCTATCGAAAAGCTTGGGCTCAGGCACAAGGAACACATTGCTGCATATGGTGAAGGAAACGAACGTCGTCTCACTGGCCACCATGAGACAGCAAACATCAACACTTTCCTATGGGTACGTATACCTAGCTACCCTTTCCGAATAATGGGCTTGAATAAGAAAGCACTGCTTTTAAATTGTTCTTGGGAGTCTCAAAAGAAAATAGTCAGAATTAAGATTTGGAGATCATAGAATAAGAATCTCAGGATCGGACTGAGATTCTTTCTATAACCATGAATCTTCATAGAATTAAATAAACACGTTCTCAAATCTGTATTTTCTGCCTTCTCATCTAAACTTTGTGCTTATTTTTCTCTTAACAGGGAGTTGCCAACCGTGGTGCATCTATCCGTGTTGGCCGAGACACCGAGGCAAATGGCAAAGGGTACTTCGAGGACCGGAGGCCTGCCTCCAACATGGACCCATATGTCGTCACTTCCATGATCGCCGAGACTACCCTCCTGTGGAAGCCTTGAATTCCTCTTCTGTGTCTCCCACGTATCATCTAGTCTGTTTGGGTTTCATTAGTCTATGCTTTGCCAGAGTGACTGGATGTCTGGTTCTGTGAATTATTGGTTTGCTTATTTGTATTCACATTGTGCGGAATGACATCTACTCTGCTATTATGCACCATTATTAATTATTACAACTTCTATAATTGTGTCTTGTGGTGCTTGCTGTGCAAGATCTGCTCTTCGTCCTGGCAGGCGTCTGTTTTGTCACATCATGTCTATCAGTTGCAAACCTTCTCTTTATTAGTGTAGTTAGCAGTTACGATGAGTTGTACCTTAAGGTTTTTTTTTTTTTGATGAAAAGTTGTACCTCAAGTTATTTCCTCTAAACGGCATCAATCCGGGTTTTTCCATCTCCTCTTTGCCAAACCCTCTCGTTTCTTTCTCACACAAGGCCCTTATGGCACATCGTAATCTATGCGCTCTTGGACGGGCAGGCGCTGTTTCTTATACGCAGATATCAGATGTATAGTATTTTGGGTATTGACAGCGATTGAAGGGGAAATGTGGTGGTGGTTTTATGATGGTTTTGTGGTTAGCATTTGCCGTGAAGTGATGGCAATCTCCTAACTTGCAAACTACGTGTATGTTTTCAGTTCCATTCGATCTTTTCATGGCATCAACAAGGGAACATATCAAATCCTGTTGATTGTGCCAAAATATATTGCAGTAACTGGTTATCATTCAAGCATGGGCACGATACTAATACTGTTAGTCTATAATAAGAAATGCGGTGATTGAGTTCACAAGCTACTTACCTCTGCATGAGGATCATATCACAGAATTGTGACAATTGACCTGGAGTACAACGATCAGCTCGTATTACAGAATTGTTATGATTGACAAGAAGTACGACGATCAGCCTCCTTGCTGCGAAGTGCTCTTGGTCGTGTAAGAATGGCTGCCAGAGTTTCTCCTTGGCGTTAAACATTCATGAACGCTCAAAGTAACTTTTAGTGATGTATCGAAACTGTAGATCAAACTATTTTCTGTAGGGAGGAGGATAGTATCCAACACATACAGAAACATATGGAGAAAAGAGACTTTTTTGTGTTATGCTTCAAACTTCATGCAAGTATATGATGGAGAAGGTTCATACACAGATCAGATAGGATAAGCACAAGGAGAGATGAATTATTTAACAAATATGAGCCCATTTTGCATCTAATGATCACCCATACACTCAATTGAATACCACGATGGTAGTTGTTGTGCGAGTTGTGTCAATCTATGACCATGGAGCCCATGTTGGTTTGTTCATGCTTAAGTTGTCTTACACATTTTGTTCTCTTTTTTGTTGTTAAAGGATTAACAGATTTACGATCATAATCCTGTGTGAAGGAGTAGGACTGAACCGTTCCGTGATAGCAAATTGGTTGTGGTCACAGTGATGATTAGTCCAGGCACAATGCACGTCATTTTATGAAAACGTGACCTTTGAAAAGCACGACGTGCAGATGGGTAGAGATTCTGGCAATTTTTCCAGGCAAAGACCTGTGGTTCGCCGGAATAGGATGTATCTGATAATTTCCCTTGAATCAGCCTGGATTTGTTTCCGAACGGCCGAACTTCCACTGACGATCTTCAATCTTACGCATACGTACACTTATTCTTCTTGAGGTTATTGGCAAGTTGAATTTGTCTTTTTTGTCATCCCCGATTCGTTAAAATCAAAGACAATCAAGTGAACATGCATGTAGATTCTGACTCGTATTTTCTGCATGAACCAAAATCCACTCGAGCTGGAGTGCAAGACAAAATGTGAGTGAGCTAGCATTGGATATTGTAAATTTAATTAACATTTAACTTGAGTTACTGACTATACAAATTGACAACAGAATACATAGTTGACTTCTTTTTTGTCCATAATGGAAGGTACAAGGTTCACCAACCAAGAACAACATCCCATAACCACAATTCAACCAAGTACAACCCAGGCAGGCTAAAACATAACTGTCAAGACAAGGATTCACTAACGGCTAGAGATCTTCATGTATCTTGCTATCTATATTTAGACCTCTTAATTATAGGAAGCAATCTCCTTAATTCCAGGTAGTTCTCATGTATTTAATCGTTTGTATCGTTCCATTGATGAGATGCAATATACAGAATTCTTCTTCTTGTCTTAAACTCAAGATGGTATCAGAGCCGCACAAATCCTCCGACGAGGTCTAGCTCTAACAGATTGATCGAATTTGCTTCATCTTCCTCACATGGCTACCATAGATCCGTCATCCCCTACAACCAACAACAACACCACACCAATCTTATCTTCTGTTCTCAACACCATGCCAACAACCTCAATAACCACATCTTTAATCCATGCCCAACACTATGTATCAATCAAACTTACCTCAAAAAATTATCCCTTTTGAAAAAACGCAAATGGAGTCCTTCCGGCTGGGCCAAGATCTCTTCGGCTATGTTGATGGAACAACATCATGTCCTCTCGATCCAGGCTAAGCCAAATTATCGGAAGAAGTCCTTCCTGTTGTTGTCGGGAAGAATACAAGCAGAGAGATCTGGATCAGCCTCTCTAATGTCTTCTCTGCACACTCTAAGAGTCAACTAATGTCTCTCCATACGGCACTTCAAAACCTCAGACAACAAGAACATGAACCAGCTACGCAATTCCTTCAACGGGGGAAGACAATTCTTGCCGAATTACAAGCCGTCGGTGACACCATCCGAACCTCCACCTTCAACATGCACATCTTTCGGGGTCTCAATCCGATTTTCAGGCTGTCGTCTCCTCCTTACTCACGAAACAAGACGTCGTATCATACGACGATCTCCACTCAATTTTGCAGAGCCATGAATTTTTGCAAGGAGCAGTGTTTAACAAGCTACAAATCACGATCATCTCCCCTACTTCCATCCCACCAAGCGCAAATCACGCACAGAGACAACCGCAATTGCATTCCACCAGAGGCGGGCGAGGTCGTGGCGGTTGTGGTGGACGGTTCTGGTGCTCCATATGTAATCGCACCAATCACTCCACCGATCGTTGTTACTACAGACAGCAAGGGTTCCATGGTGCAACCTCGGCGAGATCTTCAGTTCCTGCCTTTCCCTCCGGATCCAGGCCCTTAACACCGAATTACCCCTCAGCCTAGTACTCCCAACTCAATCCACACCAAACCCCTAACATTTCCTCACCCTAAAACCCATTTTATTCAGCCCACAAGCCCAATAACCATGCTTAGCCCCTTTTACCAACCCCAGCCCAACAACCTTGGTTTTCTGATCCTGGCGCCACGCATCGAACTACTCCCGACTTACAAGTCTCTCAAGTACAATGGGACTGATCAACTTCATATTAGTAATGGCCAAGATTTATCCATCTCATATATCGATTCGACTACTCTTCCCTCTAACTCTCGTTCTCTTATTTTATCACATATTTTACATATTCCGCATATTACAAACAAATTAATTTCTATTAATCAGTTTAGTTCTGATAGTGATGTATTTATTGAATTTCATCCTTCTTATTTGTGAAGGATCGAGCCATCAAGACAATGCTTCTCTTCAGTCCATGTAAACAGGGCCTTTATGAATTGCACACAGTCTCCCCTTCTGTTAACCTCACTACTGTCAGACGTAACTTGCATAGTCTCTGACATAATCAGTTGGGACATCCTCATTCTCCTATTCTGAAACAAATCCTTCGTTATCTCAACATACCTTGCTCGAGTCCTTCTAAATTATGCTCCGCCTGTCGATTAGGCAAATCCCATTGTCTCACTTTACCTCTAACACATAGTCGTAGTTCTTATCCTTTAAATTTAATATTTGTCGATGTCTAGGGTCCTTCACCCACACTCTCATGTAATGGATGATTGTACTAAATTTATTTGGTTCTATCCATTGTGTCAAAAATTCAAAGTTTTCTTCACTTTTCAATTATTTAAGAGTCTCGTTGAAAATCTCTTCGATCATAAATTTAATTTTGTCCAAACAGATTGGGACGACGAATTTCGCCCTTTGCGTACTTTTCTTCAATCTAATGGCATCCAACATCGTTTCTCTACCCCTAATACCCACGAACAGGAAGGAGCTATTAAGCGTCATCATCTTCACGTTATTGAAACCGGTCTCACTCTTCTCGCTCAATCTGGTGTCCTTTGTCAATATTGGCACTTCGCCTTTGAAACAATAGTCTATCTCGTTAATCATATGCCCTCTTCCTATTCTGAAACAAATCCTTCGTTATCTCAACATACCTTGCTCGAGTCCTTCTAAATTATGCTCCGCCTGTCGATTAGGCAAATCCCATTGTCTCACTTTACCTCTAACACATAGTCGTAGTTCTTATCCTTTAAATTTAATATTTGTCGATGTCTAGGGTCCTTCACCCACACTCTCATGTAATGGATGATTGTACTAAATTTATTTGGTTCTATCCATTGTGTCAAAAATTCAAAGTTTTCTTCACTTTTCAATTATTTAAGAGTCTCGTTGAAAATCTCTTCGATCATAAATTTAATTTTGTCCAAACAGATTGGGACGACGAATTTCGCCCTTTGCGTACTTTTCTTCAATCTAATGGCATCCAACATCGTTTCTCTACCCCTAATACCCACGAACAGGAAGGAGCTATTAAGCGTCATCATCTTCACGTTATTGAAACCGGTCTCACTCTTCTCGCTCAATCTGGTGTCCTTTGTCAATATTGGCACTTCGCCTTTGAAACAATAGTCTATCTCGTTAATCATATGCCCTCTTCCACCACTAATGGCATTTTCCTATACAATTACTGTTCCATCGTCCACCTTATTATTCCTTTCTTCTATGTTTGGTTGTCTTTGCTTCCTTTTTCTTCGACCTTATAACACCCATAAAATGGATTGTCGCTCTACTCCTTATGTGTTTCTTGGATATTGTCCCTCTCATGTCAATTATCGATGCGTGGATCTTATTTTTCATCATCTTTATATTGCTCGATATGTCCGCTTCGACAAAACGTGTTACCCCTTTCTTCGTACACTGACTCCCACCACCACTCCACAATCCTCTTCCCTTGCCCAACCATGGGCCTCTATTCTACTGCAACCCAACCCATCTCAACACACAAACAAACCAGGCCCACCCTTTCCCACCTCACCAGCCCTCCCCAAAACCCTTATTGTAAGGCCTCGACCAAATTCTTGCTACCGGATCGTCACCAAGAACCGCTCCTCAGGCTGACAACTGGTCCCACAAATCAACATTAGTCCTTTCGGTACGTTTTGGCCTTACTCGCGCACACCCTGAGAAACTTCCCAGGAGGTCACCCATCCCAGCATTACTCCGCGTAAAGCACGCTTAACTGCGGAGTTCTAAAGTGATGGCTACCGAAAATGAAGGTGCACCTTGTTGGTATAGGTGGTACAATCAAACCATTTAAGTATTTTCTTGGGGTATTGCATACACCCCCACTTAAGGAACGCAACGCCCTCGTTGCGATTTCAAGCACGATACACAGCCCCAGAACCTTTGATGTGTATAAAATCACACATCATTTCGTTATTCTAAACATTTGTTTTTATTCCCTTTAAATTGTCTAAATTGCATTTTTAGTTTCATTTCGCCTTGGAATGTTGGTACTGCTATATGTTTGATTTTATGGTAGATTGGCATGGAAATTAAAGAGAAAAGAGGAAAAATTGCAAGAATGGAAAACCAGGACCTCGAAAAGCTGCATTTCACGTTTCGTCGTCATTTCACGAGCTTCGAGAGTCTTTTCAGCAAACTTTCGCCACGAGTAGTTAGGATTATATGTTTAGATGCCGTGTATAAGTTTAGGGAATTTTTGGATGTCATTTACTATTTTTTAGCTTAGGGTTTTTACGTGCTAGCACAGGCAGGTGAGGCGCGGGCGCGACCAAGCCAGGCGCTGCCGCGCCTGTTCGATTTTCAAAGTCTCCTGGTTTGTTACCAGGCACGGGCGCGCCTGACCCTGTCGCGGCCGCGCCTCCAGATTAAATGCGTCAGATCTGTTTTCCTCCGTGCAATCAAATGTGTCGTGCAAGGGCCCTATATAAACCTTTCCTAGGGTTGGAAAAACACAGTTTTCAGCAAAGGAACACAAGGAAACGGCAGAGAAGAAGGAGAAGAAAAAGGCGACGCAAATAAGGATTTTTTGAGAGGAATTCAACGCGCCTTCAAACCAAACACTCAGCATAGACCTCGGATTCACATTGGAACGCATTTGAACTCTGTATAACTTCTGTTTCCTGATTTGTATCTGACCAGAATGTTATT
>JAOVYX010020557.1:0-16888 GCA_035668315.1 Drosera spatulata | reverse complement strand
GTCGCAAAAGTATTTTCTAAAAATAAACCAAACCCTAAACCCTAAACATAAACCCTAACCCTTAACCTAACCGTATGTTCGAGCTTTAAAACGTTACATTCATCATCCAAATATCAATATCGAATAAACGAGATATAAATAATCTATATCATTGTTTACAAGATAACAAATGATCGAATCATTAATTATGGTACCATTGATGTCTTATACACCTTTGATACATTTATAATTTAGGTATGATAAGTTAATTCATAATATATAGCATGAAATTTTATTAATGAAATTTAAATTTTATTACACACTTCGACGTATTTTTGCCGAACAAACTTAAAGATAATAACGTATAATAAAACTTTCTAAGTGTATCTGCGACGGATCCGTCGCAGAATATTGTGTTTTTGCGATGGATCCGTCGCAGATACGTTGTCTTTCCAACACTTAGGAAAAATTTGGGAAAAAAGTTTGCATAAAGCATTGCGACGGAATCCGTCGTAAAAAACTTAATTCATTGTTAATATTTTTTCATAATTTTTACCTATACATTTTTGCGACGGAATCCGTCGTAAATTTGTTTTACTTTACGACGGATATTGATTTTTCGTCATAATTTTGTTTTTTTTAATTTTCTTTTTTTCATATTTTTTTTGCAACGGATCCGTCGTAATATAGAACATTTAGCGACGGAATTATCCATCGTAGTTTGTTGCCGTCGTAAAAGTCCCCTTTTTTTTATAGTGTATCCTCTTAGATCTTGTCTGTGACAGAATATCTAGATAGTAGATGTTGTATTACTTGTTAGTCATGCGCAAGTTCGCATATAAATAGTTACATAACCCTTCTATCCGTATATGTAATTCATAGGAGTCCAAAAAAATATGGATATATTACTTGGCATGGTTTAATGTGAAATGATGAAGATGTTAAGTACAAACCTTACTATGGCCCCTAGTAAATCAATTTTTATGTGTACTAAGCTTGTGTAGGGTTTTTCAGAATTGAAGATCCCTTGTAGGACTGCAAAATCCCTTCTCCTTTCTCTTTAATTATATTTTTCATTAGCTCATCTGCCCACCACTTGCACGCCTGTGTTCTTTTGCTGAAATTAGTCCATCAAATTACACTAACGAGTCCATTAATCATCATTTGAAGGGCAAAAACTCCCCACTCTATAGTTCATAGGTAAATGGTACCATATATAGTTGGTCCCTATGTCGTTGATATGTATCCCGTCCTTTATCGTCGATCGGGTAGAGTTCCTGGCCGTTGAATGTTGATCTACGTATAGTCTTTTATCGTTGATCTGTCTAGGGTCGTTTTATCTTTGATCCGTGTAAAGTCATGTATCATTGCTCCGTGTGGATTCCTGCTTTATCTATCGTTGATCCGTGATCGATCAATTTCGAGTTCTTAATGCAGTGTCGCCTTTTCTCGAGAGGTTTCAAGGTCGGCATTGTGTCCCTTCCTTCGGCATAGTCTCTTCTAAGTGGTAACTATAGGTTGTAATAGAAAAGTAGGGAAGTATGATTAACAACACCTAAGTATGCTCTTATTTGAGAGTTAATGAGATTATATCACTCAAACATATATATCACATATTTCATCCAATTGTTGGTAGATTTTGAACAGATTATCGATTTTATTTTTATAATTTCTTAAAAACCATACAGATACATGTATTGAGTATATTTACATCACGCTGAGGTATCTCTATATTACCTTCCTGGATGTACATATTTGGACTTTCTTTTTGTAACTAGTAGCTAGTACCAACATCATGATGTGTGATATTGCACAACAATACATTGCACACTAGAATAAAATAAGCTAACCTTTGGGGGCATGGAAGTGGAAATCTAGCTAGCTAGCACATGAGAGTGAGTCTCCCGTTCTTTATCCTTTCATTTGTTGGAATATTCACCACACTAGTCACACTGAGGAATATATGTAGTATAAACATTCTTCATAGGGTTTCCCGTGAATAAAAAATATTGTGGTGGTAACTTACTTGGTTGGACGAAGCATCAATCATGTGCTTTTGGTACCATTCTTTTGGGGTTGTGTGTCAATCAAAACTATTCCTGAAATCCTATCTTACCAGAAATTTCATGTTTGGTTGTATCATCTGGACGTATTACAGTATTCTGTTGTCACTGTTTCGTAATAAGCATAAGTTTTATAATCATGTATTTTGCATCATGGAACAACGCAACTATACTTGTGTTGTTCCATTCTTTCGGAATCTGAGATGTATGTGTGATAACCAAACCTCCTTCGTAAATTGTTTTTCCTCTCAACAGAAACAACAATTGTTTAGTTGTTCTCATCAGGACAAGATCTAAGGTTTTCTTATATCCATTTTGTTTCGCGTTGCAATCTTTTATTGTAAGCACCCTCTTGGGTTGATATCGTCCATAATCCAACTCTACTTTTAGCACGAATACTCTAATTACAACAATCAAAGAGAGTTTTCGACCAGAAAATTCAGTTGCGTCCCAAGTATAACCCACCGGGGCATATATGGAAGCCCCAGTAGCAGCAGGATGAAGAGGCCCCCCACAGCACCGCCCTCTTTGTCAGCTGACTATTCTTCCACTGACTCATTGCTTGTATCAGTATAACAGTACTACTAAACAAGACTCGGTGACTCTGAGAAAATGGAGCACTACTACTCTTCTCTCTTTAGCTTCAACTTGTAGCCAATGGTCAGGGTCCCTCGACTCTGTTGGCAAACATGAATGTGCCATTTCCTGTCTTTAATTTAACTAGCCTAGAGGAGTAATTGCTGAGTATTGCGTCATTGGTGTGTCATAAATGTGGGGTTAAGAAAGTCGTCTCTGTTGCAACCAATTAGCTGTAATTTTGTTGTTCACTTCTTGTGTCCTATCGTCGACAATTATTTACTCCCTCCAACCTCACGATGTCACAATGTTATGACATGGAATCGCGGCATGCGATGACTTTTAGAACGATCCTCATACAATTTTAAATACAAGTGGAGCATTATGGGTGAGAGATCGTGTGGTGAAGTACAGTGTTGCATACGAGAGATGAACTATAGATGCCTTGGAACTTAATTATTGTAGTAATATACATTATTGAAATCCTTTCAGACGATCTGAAAAGATAAGTGTTAATTTTTTCTATATGATGGAATATTTCCATATTCTAAAGCTTCAAGCATATTACACAAGCAATTGGCTTGCTGTTGTTGTTGCTAACTGGTTTAATTTGCTACAACCTTATTTGTGAAATTTGGAGTAGCTAGCTACAACCTTCTATGTATTCATTCCAATTTTTCTATAGGATGTACGATGATACATGATCTTAGGTATATAGATAAATCAACAGGAATACTTTCTCTCGAAACCCTGTCTCTCTCAGCAATCCGACCCCATTTTTGTTTTCTAGTCTTTGTAATAGAATATCCACCCAATAAAAACCAATCGTCCGTTCTGCTTCTCCTCCTCCTCTCTCCATTTTTCTCAAAAAGAATTCCTCAATTATTACTCATAGTTCTTAGCTAAGCTAGCTTTGATGGTCTCTTCATCTGCAGGAACTAACATGAGGGCAACAATGGAGAGACCAAATCAAACCCTGCTATTACAACAACAGCAACAACAGCAACAGCAACAGCCTCTTAGGTGCCCTCGCTGTGACTCAACAAACACCAAATTTTGCTACTACAACAACTACAGCTTATCTCAACCAAGACACTTCTGTAAGTCCTGTAAGAGGTACTGGACCAGAGGTGGCACCTTGAGGAACGTTCCTGTCGGCGGCGGTTGCAGGAAGAACAAGAAGGTTAAGCAGCGCCAAGGCGGCGCGGCCTTGGCGGGTTCTGATGGTGGTGGTGCTGATCAGACCACGAGCGGGTCGTCTGTTATTCCTGGGAACGGTATGAGTAGTAGTGTGTTCTACGGGTTGCAGCAACAGCAGCCGGGTGGCGTTGAGGTCAATTTTCCTTTCTCTAGGTCGTCGTCTAGGTTTGATCTTGATCAACAGGATCATCAGTTGGGTGGTCTTAGACTAGGGTTTTCTTCAGGGATCTTGAACGGCTATAATAGCCCCACGTCTTCTTCGAAACAGATGAACCAAAACCTCATCTCCTCGAACTCTTTGCTTTCGAGCTACAACGCATATGGATCGTCGTCGTCGTCGCCATCTTTGCTATCTTCTAGGCCACAGCTTCATGATGAACAGAAACCGATGGCGGTTTCTGTTGGTGGCGGGTTGAATTTTGGAGGGCTGATGATGCAGATGAAGCAGGGAAACAATGAGGTTCTTGGTGGGATGTCGATGAAGGATATGAAATCTGAACGAGGTGGGGAATATCATAGGGTGTCGGATGGGATTAGCGGAATCCAAAACCAGCAGCACCACCACCAGGGTGAGGGTCAAATGACGACCCTGGTAGGCTCGTCGTCTGCGGATGATCAATCCCTTTTTTGGAATGGGACTAGCATTGCTTCTTGGCTTGATCCTAGCAACAATATGGGATCATCCTCCATCTCCTCGCTGATATGATGATCTATAATATCTATCGAGAAGAGATGAAGAGCTATATCATCGATCCTCCGTTTACTGATATTGATCATATCCTTCTTATAAGTCTTGCTACGGACTCGGCCTCCTTTTGTGGCGTGGTCTCATTGTTAGATTCAACAGCTTACTGATCACGGTCTGATGGCGCACATATCATAGGAAGTTACTACTACTATGGATCTTATTCCATCAATCTTTGATCTGATGCAGTAGAAGAGATTAACCCAAACGCCCTCTCTGCAAAGTTCTTCTTGATCAATGGCTTCATATATATATGACGCGGAGCGGGTCTATGGAGGATCTATTGAGGTGCAAGTTCCGTGCATTATCAGATCGATCAAGAGTGAGTCGTTTCAATTCTGTCTCTTTGTTGGGTATAATGCATGACGATATATATTGTCTCATGGTATAGCTAGCTTGGGGTGATTAAATGAGGAACTGATACATGCTGTTTCATTGTTTGAGATCACTTTGCTTTCTGTCTTTGGTTTGTTTTCTTTCTTTCTTTTTGTGGGATTTGTGGGTCGACTAATGTTTCATTTGGGTATAATGGTATAGTTGAGAGGGATTTGGTTGTGCATTTGATGATGTTGTGTTGCTTAATCAGAACTCGAGGTTTTTTTTTTGTAATCATTGCTTTGTTGGTTCCTATTAGTCCATCATTTTCATGCACATTGACAACTTTCATCAGTGGTTTTACATAGTGCTAGTAAGCACGAAACGTCGACTGAACCTAGTCACATGCACCAGTTTCGAGCCTTCGAGGAACTTGGAACTTATGATCGTCAAACATTGACCTTACGCACTTGAAGCAGATGCACATCATGAGGTTGATTGAATGATTATGAATTCTTCAGCAATAGTTTTCGTATCCAGCAATAGTTTTCGTATCATCATATTATCGTATGGGCACATAGAAATAGTGGCACGGTGTGTGGCAAGTGGATGGACCACCCATTTTCTCAATGTGCTAAGCTACTTATGAAACAGAAGTGCTCGAATTTGGAACTTACAATGGTGGCTGCATACTAGGAGACTTGGTATTGCTGCAGTCATGATTTGTAAGGATCATAATGCCTATAACACAAGCAATGTATACATCTATGCACTCATGGAGCGAAAGGGTCATGCCGGTTTCTATACTCCCATTCCGGATATATGAAAACATCGGCCACGCTTCAAGTCAGTCGCTTACAGGATTTGACTGATCAATAACTTGTCATGATCTATCTATACTTCGTATGAAATTTACGATATAGACTTATTATCAGTCTGTCTGGTGGTAAACAATCCATCTCTCTCCCTTCTTGGCCTTGTTATTGGTTTTTGAAAGTTGCATGTCACGCGGTTAGATTTTCGCTACCCGTGCGGCATTCAAATTACTCACTCCTTCACTCGAACTCAACCTACTCGTCACCCAAAGGTGATGTTGAAGAACATAAGAGAGTTTAGACTTGAAAATAAGCTTATATTGAGAACACTTGAGAGTTTACAAAGTTTTGAGAGTTTACAAGAATGGAATGTCTTGGATGACTTGGGATGGTTTGGTAAATAAGCCTTGCATCCCTTTATATACTACTCTATGGAGAGTTCTAGATTTGATATCTAGACTCTTTTATATTCTTCTTCTCCTAAGAATGTACAAGAACTCCCTCGAAAACTCTTTCTAACTCTAGGGAACTCTAGAGAATTCCAGAGAACTCTAGAGTTCTCAAGAAAACTCTAGAAAAGTATGGAATTGTCTAGAGAACTCTAGATAATTTTTCAAAATGAACCTCACAAATTAGCCCGTCCGTGACATACTCCTCCACCTATGTCGCGAACGTCCTCGTCGCGACGCTCTCGCATGAATCGATCCCTTCCTTGAGTCGTTGCGATGAACCTTCGAGCACCCATCTTGTCGTCTTGGTAGGAGTTCCTTCCCGTGTTCCATCGGTAAGACTTGTGAGATCTTCTTTGACACCTCCTTTGCCGCGTGAGAGATCTTACCTTTCCCCAAGTGAGTAGCTTCCTCACTTTTACTTTCCTTCAAGAGTTGCATGGTTGCGACCTTCTTCGCTTGAGCCTTTTCGCTCGTCGTATAATCGAGACCACGCAAACTCCATTGTCCTTCGTTATGTGTAAAACATTAGCGAAGGGGATTGGTATCGTCTTCACACCCTCGATGAAGTCGATGCCAAGCACAAGCACCAAAGGATAGTCGTCCATGGGAACGACCGTGAGATCCAACGATCCCTTCCAATCGCCAATGCGAAGCCGCACGCCACGGGCCACGTCATCGATTGGTACGGCCTTCGAGTTCACCGTCTTGAGCATACCTTGCTCTTTGTCGACTCGAAGTCCAAGTCGCTTTGTCTTTCCCCGCGAGACAAAACTGTGAGTTGTCCTGGTATCGATCAAGGCATGATTTGTGTACGATCCGATCACCGCATCGACATATATCAACCCTTTCGTTGAAGGCTTCTCCTCCGTGGTTTTCACCGAGTTAGGGATCCTCGATGAAGACTTCTCCTCCGTGGTCTTCATCGCGTTAAGGATCCTTAAAGATCCCATCTTTTGCACGGGTTCCTCCTCCACCCGAGCAACCATAGCCGAGAGAGCATTCTTCTTCGGACACTCCCGAACGAAGTGAGGGCCATCGCACAAGAAGCAATTTACCTCATCCTTGGACTTCGCCGCATCCTTGGACTTCGTCACGTCCGTCACTCCCGCTCGTGAAACTCGAAGTCGGCTTGATCCCTTCATGGCTCTCTCCTCCACATTTCTCATAATCACTCCTCGACTCCTTACCCCATGGAGACTCGCTTCTCTTGAATTCGATGAAGGACTCTGCCGTCGCTATGGTCGCCGCACGAGTTTGGACACCACGTCGTTGTAACTCTTGTTGTGCCCATGGTTGAAGTTCGTCCTCGAAGTAGATGAGTTTGTCTTTCTCGGACATGTCGTTGATTTGGAAGAGTAACTCCATGAACTCCTTCACATACTCCCGAATTGTGTCCGTTTGCCTCAACTTCTGAAGTTGTCTTTTAGCTTCATATTGGGCATTCTCCGGATAGAAGTGGAGTTTGAGATCTTTCTTGAAGTCATCTCACTTCTCCATGGTGAATGTTCTCGCTTGAACGTCACCATAACGACGACGTCACCACATAGTTGCCGTGTCGGAAAGAAACATAGCCGCGGTCTTGATCTTCTCTTCTTCATCTCTTATGCCCAAGAGATCGACGTATTATTCCATGTTGAAGAAGAAGGTGTCGACCTCCTTAGCATCGCGTTTTTCTGAAAACGGCTTTGGCTTAGGGGGCTCGAATCGCGCCATCTTCCCAAATCTTGCACCTCCATTCGCTATGGCCGCCTTGCATAGCGAAGTTTTTTCCCTCAAGACCCTCATCTCCTCTTGAAGAGTGGTCATCATCGTACGTACCTCATCCATTTGCGCTCGGAACTCCTTGCGAAGAGTGTCCAAGCATGAGTTGAGAGTACCTTGCAACACACCCCTGAGGCATTCCTCCCGAGCCTCGATAACATCGTTGCTAGGCACATCTTTCTCCAACCGATCCGCCATCTTAGCCACGATCTCTTCCACCCGCGAGAGTCGTGACTCCATGGCCGCTTGAACATCCTTCGACTTTCTCCTTCCTTTGCGCATGGTTACGTTCGTGGTGTTCACCTCCTCGGGAATTCCATGCTCGACAACGCTTGAATCCGCCATCTCTCGTACGAACTTTTGCTCTGATACCATTTGTCACGGGGTTAGATTTTCCTTATCCGTGCGGTACTCAAGTTACTCACTCCTTCACTCGAGCTCAGCCTACTCGTCACCCAAAGATGATGTTGGAGAACACAAGAGAGTTTGGATTTGGAAACAAGCTTGTATTGAGAATACTTGAGAGCTTACAAAGCTTTGAGAGTTTACAAGAATGAAATGTCTTGGATGACTTGCGATTGTTTGACAAATGAACCTTACATCCCTTTATATACTACTCCATGGAGAGTTCTAGATTTGATATCTAGACTCTTCCATATTCTTCTTCTCCTAAGAATGTACAAAAACTCCCTAGAAAACTCTTCCTAACTCTAGGAAACTCTAAAGAATTCCGGAGAACCTTAGAGTTCTCAAGAAAATTCTAGAAAAGTATGAAATTGTCTAGAGAAATGTGGAGAACTCTAGATAATTCTTCAAAGTAAACCTCACAAATTAACCCGTCCGTGACATGCAGCTCCACTATTCCATTGCAATGCGCACTTTCTGGCATTATATTATACTTTCTTCATCCCATAACATAATAAATAGTTTGATCCGACATATGAATTTATATGTGTTGAATTTTCGTGGGATTTTATGACGAAAAAGTAATTTTTCAGTAATAATGGGATGTAAGTGAGATTTATGAGAGAGATAAGAGAGGAGGAGGAAAGTGGGTATAGTATATTATAACAGATGATGATTTATTTTGATGTTTTTTTATGTGAAAATATTATTAAATATGATATAATGATTATAATCTGAAATAAAGGATAAAGGAGTAACATGAATACTACTTCGTCCCCTATGCATGCGTACACAGATGGTACTGTTTAATTTTAGTTACTCATGGGAAGGTACTTTTCTTTGTGTTTTGCTCCTACGCTTTTGGGTTTTTTACAAGTGGCTGCAGTGCATTGCAAGCTCAAAGCTGTTGCACTGTCGTCTATCCTGTATAGACTAGCAGATTTTCAAAGACATAAATGCACATTCATAAATAAATTACTTCTGCAAAAAGTTATGCGACTCACTTCTTTGTAAAGTTATAGTACTACTTCTTTCCTGGTTCTTATGAAGATATGAATTCATATGTCCAAATCTTCCTATACTTTTGAATCTTTGATAAGGTTAATACCTCAACATATATAGCATTAGAGCGGATCGATGCAACAGCAAAGATTTCGCATATGAACCAAGGTTCTAATTCTACATATATATATATATATTCCGAAGGGTAAGGGTCTCTTCCCTTCTTTATATGGTTAGATGTTCAATATCTTTTGAAGCAATCAGAAAATCGTCTCTCAGTTACAAGCTAATTAATTAAGAAGACTTCGTTGATTGTGGAGAATTCGTTCCCCCGACATATGTACTCGATATGTCACGATTCTTGCAAGAGAAGAGGGAGGGCCGCTTGTGACCTTGTTAAAAGTCAAAAGGCTTCACCCCAATGCAAGCAATCTCTAATTGATCACCTCAACTACCTTAGACACTCGGGGCCCCGAAGCTCCTATATGTATATTTAGCTTCTTTGCAAAGCGAAGTATTTGTGGTGTTAATCATATTCTTTCGACAACTCGCCCTTTGAAATATGAATATTAGTATAGTACTATGTTCTTCCCTAATGCTAGTTCTTCCGATGCCTTAGTCTGAATCGAGCTTGATTAGCATCTCGGTCATCCCTAGTATAGAATTTCTTATTTGGCATCCGAAGGACAAGGATAACGAGCTATCTTATCAATGAAGAGATCCAGTTTCGGTTTCGGACTTCCTTGACTAGTCTATTTCCATCTTTAATTAGAAGTTTTCTCATCTTTGTCACACCTATAGAACCCTATCGTCATGCGGATAAAGTATTTTTCGGATACCCTCAAGAAACATCAAAACCTGATCATATGATTGATGTAAGGATTTACTTATATTGAGTCATTCCTGGCCAGCATGTGTGCCGATGCGGATCCTTCATACTCCATTTCTTTATATGGTGTTTTTATCGTTTTTTTCCCCCAACACATCTAACTTCATAAATGTTACCGGATCAACTCTTTTAAGTTCAAAAGAAATGAACTTATACTAAAATGAAGTTAGGGATACTCTTTTGAGAGGTGGGGAGGATGCATGTGAATACGTACAACAACGACGTTGTATGGTTTGCACGTACGATTACAAATTTGTGGGTATAAAGTTGAGTGCGACTTCAATGAAAAAATTAAAAAGGAGACCTAAGCTAGCTCGAGACCTATGCTACCCTCCCATAGACCCAGAGAAAAATTTTAAGACCCCATATAAGTTAACTGACCTAGCCCAAAAGATAACCAGAAAGGACACCTATTCACCACTAGGCCTTTTGGGTTCCTTATCTCTACGTGTGTTTCACAAACTATAGAAATTCAAGTATAATTTCTGCTTAGACATGAAATACACGTAGTCTTTTGTTTGTGTATCACATCTTTTCTGCATCGGGTTGAGAAATCAGTTTTATCAATACACGAGATGATGTTAAAAGATTTACAATATCATATATCCTCACAACAATTGCATACACCATTAAATGGGAAATCACATTTATATATTCTCTCTGTCACGTGAAAATTGTAATATTTATCTTATTTGAAGGTTCCATGAAAATTAGTGTAACGTTTTTTAATTTAATAGGAACAAGAAATAATATCAAATCAGTTACAGTATATCCATTAACTTCTCTTATAGCTGATACAGTAAATCGTATTTTTAATATTATTCAATATAAGTTCAAGGCACACATAAATTTTTGATTCGGATCAAAATACGATCAAAATATTATAATTTTCGCGGGACGAAGGGAGCATCATTTATAACCCACTAAACCCAAACCACTTATACGAATTCCAGTCGATAATAAATCAAATAAGTTTAAAATACTATGTGTAGCATTGTCCAAGTACAAGTTATTACACAATGCAAATTTATCATTTCAGTAAATTTTACTCCGTTCATTTCATTATAAATGTAACATTTTGACTCTACGTATATGTCGATGTGGACTTTAACTAGCGTCATAGGACGATCGAATATCTTTTTCGCAAAATTATCATAAAATACTGATGATAGTTTAAGTTGTGTATTTCAACTCGATGATAAGATCGTAATTTTATTGCATCATTAAGACGAAGAACAAAACATCTTAAAATACGTATTGAATAAACAAATTCAAAATGTTGTATGTATATTGAAACGGAAGGAGTACATACTAAATCATTTATGATCAGCCATTCAAATTCTAGTCAAAATACTTGGTGCGATCGAATGTATATATTGTTGTAAAAAAGGATTACCTTAATATAAATAACATCTCTCCCAGCTAAATTAAAAAACAGCCCTATGCACTTAACGAGATAATTAGGCCCGGCTGCTCTGGGATGTATATACGGATGATTATCTTGGAATCGGTGATTATAGTTTTATCTAAACATAAATCACACAGAACCAAAGAATAAAATGGAAAGTGAAGTTAAGAATTCATGTGTGGAAAAGGTTAGCACAGAAGAATGATGGAGGGAATCTTTTTTCTCATGGCCATACCATAACCGATTGGATGGTCGATTTAACTGTGGTGGATGATATTGATTGGGTCCCACTCACCACTTCCTTATGTTTCCACTTTCCCCATTATATCACCAAAATGGATCATCCATTGTTCCATTTTATTTTAAATTTATAATAGGGTATTCTTAATTTTATCATCACAATGTTTGCTAGCATATACTCTGATATCATAACCCAACAACTCCATGATCTTATTCTTGGTTCGGAATGTTCAAACATTCTTATTTTATCCTAACGCAACACGATCAACGATCGTCTTGAAATGTGCGTTCTTAGTTTTTCAATGTGCGTTCTTAGTTTTTCAATTATGCATAAGGTAGTCTGTCGTCCAATTTGTCAGTAATTTTCAATTGACCTTATTTAAAATAATTTTTGCTTTTCTATAATGACTTCAAAACGGTTAAGAAATCATTGTTTTAAAAACACTCGATCAAGCATAGACAACCCATTATTGTCTTTAACAAAAACATCAATTATAAAAATCAACCATCAAGATTAAATATGTCCGCTACTTAGCTATCGTATAAGCTTTTCCTCCATGTTCTACAACTAATCAGGTGATCATTGAACTAGGAGGGGAGCTCGCAGCAGAGAGACTACCAGTAGCACACAGTAGCAGTTAGGTGTCAGAGAAGGAATCGGAACCCACCCACATGCTTCCCAATTGTGCTAGCTAGCTTTATCAAAAGTGAGCCATGAGCATGGGTACTACTCATCATCAACCCACCACCCAATTTCATGCATTTCACTTCCCCCCAAAATTATTCCCTCTTCTGATCCCTTTGTAGTAATCAATTTTTGTTGTATCTATTCGTCGAGATAAACTTTAATGAAGTTATATATATTTATGTTTTATTTTCTTTTTTTATTGTAATCGTAATGTGTTTTTATTTGTTCAATTTAAAAAAATTGATATTTTTCCTGTTTTGGTATCTTTTAATATAAAAAAATCAAATCAATCTCATCTAATACAATCCATTATCTCTTATCATAATTATTATAGTAAACCTTTATATCATGAAAAAAAATATTCTTGCTTCATCAAATTTCACACACATTTAACATTCGTATAAATTCTCGTATCCGATCAAAACGTTCCAATATGAAACGAAAAGAGTAGATAGTTATCCTAAACGACGAAGTTCAAAACATCACGCAAACCAAACAATTAAGTTCCATATCTTGGTGGACATTATACTGATGAATGCTGATAAGACATCCGAAGTTAGTATGTATGCGCCATAATTGTTTTTTCTTCTTTTTTTTCCTTAGAAAGCTAATCGATCGAGGTATATGTCATGATCGTTATATTCCACAGGCGACGACGTCAACCTTTACCAACTGCATAGCATAGAGTAGTTGTTAGTTGAATGTGGACGAGATCGAAAGAACCAGGATGTGGTTTGGGTTCTACTTTATAGATAGATGACAAGGAAAAAGCATTACAGTTTACCCAAGACAAAACTGGTCGAGATCTCGGTCTTCGGCTTCAGGCCATCTGCCAATTCATCTCTGAACAATCTGGTGAACCTTAAAAGTTCGTCATCGATCAAATATATAAAACCGAAACAAAAAGTTCTCTTCACTGCATTAGATCATAGGCAAAGGCAATACTTTAAACGACCGTTTACAAAAGTTTCAATGATCTAATCGATGAACACAAGACTCAACCCAGAAAAGAAGAATTGCAAATACAAGACAACAAAGTTACACCAACAATGCAACACAAAGCAAAAGCAAAGTTCCATATCAAAACGACTTTAACTTTTCCATCAACCACTACTTCTATATCAAAAGCCCAAAATTTTTCAACACATCTCTATACTGAGAGCTGTTAGAAAAGCTAAGGCTTAGCTACTCTCTTTCATGAACCTAAGAGATCAAACAAACACCATATTCATATAAGTTGTGCATGTTAAGCCATTTGGTTAAGCATCATCCAGACCACAACCACCACCACCAAAATGATCAGGCCACTGCAGGTTCGGATGCTGACTGGCACCCGAACCCACATGACTATTCCCGTTGTTGTCGTTATTGTTGACATTATTGGCACCGCTTCCGCTCCCACTGCTGCTACCGATGCTCCAGAACCGAGCATCGGATCCTGCAGCAGGGTCACCGGAGAGCTGGTTCACATTTCCCATCAAACCCTGCTGCCAAGTTTGCTGATGATTACCTGCGCCTGAAGGCCTAGTTGTCGCCTGTTGTATTCCAAACGACGGAAGAGCAAACCCTCGCAACAATGGGCTATCCATATCACCACCACCACCAGTGACACCCAGCGCCTGGGTAAACGGCGGTGGTCTAGGGTGATTCATAGCCTGGATCGCCGCCAGGGACGACAAAAACCCATGACCACCATAACCCTGATAGTGAGCTCCGAGCATCTGAGGAGCCATAGTCGTTGCGGATGCTGATGAACCAATATTTGAAACCAACCCCAAATTGGCACCAATACCTATGGGTGCCAAGTGAGCCACAACATTCTGCTTATTCTTATCGTGATCACCTGCTGCTTGAAGATGGTGGTGGTGTTGTTGTTGTTGTTGCTGGTGTGCACTGGCCGATGGCTCGGCTATCTTGGGCCGCTTGCTCTTCCGGCTGCACCCCCCCACGGGGACGTTCCTAAGGGTCCCGCCGTGAGTCCAGTACCTCCTGCAGCCCTTGCAGAAATACCTGGGCTGTGACAGGCTGTAGTTGTTGTAGTAACAGAACTTTGTGTTGTTTGATTGGCATCTTGGGCACTTCAGCTGTGGCGGTGCCTGTTGTGGCTGCTGCAGCTGCTGCGACGCTCCCTCCATCACCCGTCTCCGCTCCTGCGCCGTGGCCACTGACGGTGGCCTCTGATGTCCTCCTCCTCCTCCGCCTCCACCTCCACCGCCACCCAACTGATTATGATCCATTCTTTTTTTCTTTTCTCAGAGTTTATTTATACATGAAATGAAATCCTGGGAGGATTCACAGCACGTAAGATGAAAACTCTCCCGGGGCAGATTGGGTTTTGTATATTAAATGAGGCTAGGTAGGATAAGTGGAATATAATCTGATATCAAGATGAAATCTACTCAAAAAAACATAATTAAATCTTATATAATACTCCAAGTTATGTAGAAGAAGAGGATGATGGTTTATATCTCAGAAATCAATAACAATTGCTACTATAGCATATATGATCAATAGAACAAAGCATGAGATCTCAAAAACTCAAGTGAATCACTAATGTCCCATTTTTCATAAGATTCCAACCCCATAATTAAAAAAATAAAAAATAAATAAGTGGTGGAAGAAGAAGAAGAAGAAGGGAAAATTAAAGGTGGGGAGTCAACCAAGAATGGTGTGGAAATATCAAGAACGTAGAAAGAAATCAAGGAAAAGACACCAAAGATGCTTTATAGATATAATAGCACAAAACAAACAAGCTAGCTTTCTAGGAAACCACCACCACAGATGAACAGAAAGTGAAACCAACACAGACGGCGGCACTGGCGGCGGCGATGCGGTGGTGCTGATGGTGGTGTTTTTGGTGTCTTTGTGATTTTGTCTCTCAATCGCTGTCTAAATGGTGTCAGCTTTTTCTCTCTCTCTTTGTGTTGTGTTGGTTGTGTCTCGCTCTACCCGTTACTGGGTTGGGTGCTGCTGTTCATATTCTTCCTCCTCCCTCTCATACTCCTATTCCTGCTTTTTGGACAATATGACGTTATATATAATATTTTTTTCATCTCAAATTAAATGTAATCATTAGTATCACAAGAAATTTTATATGTGTGAAATATTTATTGAATTTGATAAAAAAAATAATATTTTATTGATAATGAGTTTAGTGTAACAATTAAAAAAAATTAATAAAATATATTACTTCGATTTGATTTTTTTATGTTAAAATTTTTCCAAAAGAAAACGTCTCTTCTGATGATAATAGTGACAAGAGTCAGATTTCTTCGAGGTTTTACTTTTCGATCGATCTCTGAACTTATCCTATTGTCTTCGATCATGTCTTCCTCTGATGAAGAGCGCGTCATCAGAGTTTAAGGGCCTGGACGATTTCGAAAGCTGGACTCTCACATGAAGGGGTTAAAAATATAATAAAATATACTCAAATAACATGAAAATTAAAAAAACAACGAAAACAGTCTTGAAAATATTTTTCTTTTAAAATTGTCCAAAACAACAAGTGTTGCACTCTTAATGGAACAACGGGAGTATTACCTTCGTTTCAAAATCATTGTAAAGACAAACTTTCATCGATATTATAAGACAATCAAATATTATTTTTTTTAAATATCGCAAAACATTAATGATAATAAATGATGTATTATAGTCATGGACCAAAAGAAAATTTGTATAATACCACTATAAAAAAAAAGCAGTTTAGTTACGGAAAAATTTAGTTACGAATCCGTAGCAAAAATAACAAGTAAAAAATTTTTTTTTTTTGCGATGAAAAGTCAAACCCTGTCACTAAATTTAATACATTTAACGACGGAATTCCGTCGCTGAAAATTAAAAAAACACATCAAATTTTTTTAGCGACAGAAATTCATCGCTACACAGCATAAAAGGAATTTGCATTCACACTATTAGCGACGGAATCCGTCGCTAAAAATATTTAGCTACGGATCCGTCACTAATTTAATTAATTTTTGTCTTAATAATTTTTTGTATGAAACTTTGCATTCACACTATTAGCGACGGATCCGCCGCTAATAAATAAAAAGAATTTTACCATTACATTCATTAGCGATGGATTCCGTCGCTAAAGATATTTAGCTACGGATACGTCACAAATGTAATTAGTTTTTGTCTTAATAACTTTTTGCATGAATTTTTACATTCTAACTATTGGCGACGGAATCCGTCGCTAAAATAAGTATTTTGTATTAATTAGCGACGGAATCCGTAGCTAATATTGAAGTTTTTAAATTTTGACATTTTCTTTTTATTTTTTTACATCGTTCACTTCTTTTTCATAATTACTTTCAATTTAATTTTATGAGGACATCATTTATAATACGTGAT
>JAOVYX010020556.1:0-16890 GCA_035668315.1 Drosera spatulata | reverse complement strand
CCCTAATTTTTATTTTATTGAGCATAATTGACTAAGAATATTTCATTACCTTAATAACCATTACATAATTCCAACCTTATTACCTAACTCCTCGTAGGATTGACACCCCTCATCACTATATTATATATTTTTAGGGGAAATTAATTTGCTCGCATAATGACACACGATAAATTTTGACGTCATTGTCGAGGAGTTAATAGTGAATTCTGTTGTTTATTTTTGCTTGTCAATTATTTCTATTTTTATTTTTATCTTTTTTTTTAGTGGTTGTCACAGGTTTTGAAGAGTCTCAAAGGATAAGGTGGACAACCTCGACAATACACAACCTAAAAAAAAATAAAAAATAATGAGATTGTTCCTTATCTTTATCTTAACAGATTTTTGTCATGGCTTATAATTATCGATCATATGATAGGATGAATTATCAATCTTACGATAATTCTTATTTTCAAACGTTAGATGAAATTGTCAAAATGATTGAAAAAACGAATAACAATATGAATAATAGGTCATGTGAAAATTACTTAAATATCGAACAACAAATTACTTAACAGATTTTTGTCATGGCTTATAATTATCGATCATATATCAATCTTACGAAAGTTCTTATTCTCATACGTTAGATGAAAAAAAATTGCCAAAATGATGAAAAAAATAAACAATAATATGAATAATAGGCCATGTGAAAATTACTTAAATGTCGAACAACAAATTAACAATTATCTAACTTTTCAATCCTATGGATATTCCAATGAAATGAATATATTTTTACAACCATCACAACCCCAATATGGATATAATGCTTATTATAATTCTTATAACGATGGATGGTATCAAAATTATTATAGGGTCATCAAGATTTCCATCCATCAATGCCTAGTAATTATGTGACTATTCATATAGTCAATCTTCAAGTCCACACTCACAAGATTCAAATTCTATGTCCTTGGAAGATATGGTTAAAATGCTTGAACATAAGCAATGTATTATTCAAGAAGAATTTGAAGCTAATAAGCATACATTGCAAAGTCATATTGATCAACTCAAAGCTATACCATTTTGAGTAGAAACTCCAATTCATACCAATTCACTTAATGAATTTGAACAACCACATGATGAGGAAAGTTCAACCATATTAAAGGTAGTAATGAAATGTTAAAAATTGAAAATTCTGATCAAAATCAAATTGAGGATAAGTCGGATGCTGACTTTTATCTACCTTGGGAACATTTTATTTAGAAGTATGGTAATAATGCACAAATAGAAAATCAACCAGAACTTTCTGGGGCTTCTATCAATATTGATGCTTTGGAAAATTCATTGAATTCATGTTATGAACTTGATCAAGAATTTTTTGAGCAAGAAATTGAAAATGTTCTATCTGATTCAAATGTTTCAAGTTCTATTAAGTGTCAAGAAAAATCCTTTTCTAGCCTTGAAAAATTGAAAAGTCAAACTAATCAACTCACTTATAAAGCAAGTCAATTAAACACTCTAATTTTCAATGAAATTGAATTTGATAAGTCATAAGAACAAGATAATAATGTGATAAGAGAAATTGATTAAGATTTATCGGAAGTTGAGAATTTTGAACAAAAAGAAACGCAAGATAAGTTAAACAGAGAATTCTTTGTGCTAGATAATGAGTTTGAACTTGAAGATGATGATTTTGAGAACTTTAATGAAACTTATTTTGATGGTCAATTCATTACCCTTGATGATTTCATTGAATTGAAAAAGGAATTGTATGTTTGTGATAAAGTTAAGTATAATGATTCTGTGCTAAGAATGCCTAATGACCATGAGCATGAATCAATGTCTATGGATGTCCCTATTTTAGAATCCGAAAAAGTTCAATCTCACTCAAATTTATCTTTTTGTGATAATCTTTTTAATTTTGATGTTTTTCATAATCATAAGAAAGAATATAAAGTGTCATGTTTTATATTATTTCCTTAAGTATCAAAGTACCTTTATCATCATTTCTTCGCACTATCATCTCCATCCCAGCATTGATATAGCTTTGTGAGTATTGTCCTATGGTTCTCATTTTACTATTTTTACATTGAGGACATTGTATGATTTTGGTTTGTGGGAGGAGAATTGAAAAATGAAATTATGTAGTATTTATATACTCTAACTATAGTTTGGATAATATTGTTATGCTAGTCTTTATTGATTGAGTCGGTTTTGTCATTTATTTGTCTTTTCAAGTCGTGTTGTGTTGTGTCTCATTTTATTAACAAAAAGAGTGTAAAGAAAATATGTTAATAAATTATGGTATCAAAAAAAAAAAAGTGTGACTTGAAGTGTCAAAATTTGCTTTAGTAAAGGAATCTACACAAGAGTTTCTAGGAACAATACAAAATATGTTAACTCAAAATAAATAAATGAGATAGGTGTCATACTAGAATAAAGATGGCCTAAGTTGAAACCGCACTTGATTACATAGCAGATTGTCGTCAAAAGTATCGATAGCTTTGCATCTCTAGCCGGACACATATGAGGACAATCAAACACGGGATGTGAGGGCAACAATAAAATTGAACTCTTATAATACAACGAGCTTCAGCTACTAGGTACTTAGTAGTGGTAAGGCGGAGAGGTGTGCATCGTAAATCATTTATTCCATTTCTTTGTGTAGTCATAACCCTTTAAACCTCCCTTACCAAACGCTATTATTCCTTTATTTTTTTTTTCTTTCTTTCATCTCGTATTTTATGTGATACACTGTTTTTATTGGGCATGTTTGAATTCATTATTTGAGTCGTTCTATATTTTTCATGCCATGAACTCTCCAAAGAACACTTTTGACCCTATCACATTTACGAGGCAAGGTGGCGATAGGTGGGATACCTTGTATGGGATCGATTGCTTATTGTATTGTAATATGGCACACAATGTGCTAGGACCGTATTGTCTTTGTTATTCGAGAAATCCATTTTCTTCCATTTATTCAAAAGAAAGATGTCCATTAAAAAAAAAAAAAAAGATGATTGCCAAAGCAATCCAACAAGCAAAAAGATTCAAAAGTGTCATGTCCTTTACCTCGGTAATCAAAATTATCATCTATGTCTATAGATAAAAACGGAGACATGGTATTCAATAAGATGAGCTTGTTCAAAAAAAAAAAAAAAAAAAAAGAAGATAAAAAAAAGAAGAAGAGAGATTCTCTTTGCTATTTCGAGTAATCACCTATCCTAATAAAGGGGTGACTAGAAAATGTTTATGTTGTTCGGTTTAGTACATTTGGTGTGTTTTTGTAAAGGCACAATGCCTTAAGGGATGGATGTACTGATCGTTTATTTTGACTCGTACCATATTCCTACCCTTGTATCCAAGATCCACAAATCAAATAGCTGACCTCCTTTTCACTTACTTTGTTATTTTTATTGGTACGCTTCTCCTTCTTTGCTCTCTTCCTAGTTGCCTTAGGAAGATCTTCATCAATTTCTGTATTAGAGGAGTTAACCAGCAGCATTGGGGCCTTTCTTTTGGTGAATTTGGTGGGTGGTGACTTTGACTTTGTGATGCTTTGGGACTTTGAGGTATGGGATCTTGTGGTTCTTTTCAATAGGCCTTTTGGTTTGCTTTTTGTGGTGGTGGTGGTTGCTTTTGCTTTGGGCGTAGGTGGTGTTAAGTTATCAGATGCATCAGTATCAGCATGGTACTCAAAATCATCAGAGTACCTCTTCAACAACCTTCTCCAAGAAGGCTTTAGCAGCAACCTTCTTCTTTTTCTCTTAGCAGGAAGGCCTGGGCCTTCCTTAGCTAGGTCTTCATTTTTTTCAGGTTCCCCCTGAATCGTCGCATCAGTCTCCATTGGTGTTGGGGATGTGGTTTCTTTTTGTGATGGCGAGGGATGTTCAGCAACAAGGTCTTTGAGAATCTCTGTTCAACGAGGGATTTGGTCTTGTTTATCACTGTTCAGGGGCTGGGCCTTCTGCGATTCTGTTTCTCCTGAGATGGGTTCGATCTCCTTTTTCATAACTTCTGTCAGAATCTCCATAGGATCATTCTCTTTGGCAATTATGGAGTGTGTCTCTGACATTGAAGATGATGGTGGTGTCTGAAATTCATCGCTTTTGGCTTGATCATGAGGGCTCGATGTTGCACCCTCTCTTTTCTTCACAGATTCAGTCTAATTCATGCTTGATTCTGGCTTCTCTGACATCTTTCACTTAATTGCGTGTTGTTTTTTGGGATGTATGGTGTCAAGCGCCGTCGTAGGACTGATCTCTCTTAAGTGTTCATCGATATCAGCCGGATTCTCCCTTGTATTTATGAAATGGCTCTTGGCTTTGTGTAAGGATCTGATTATGGGACGAGGAGCCATATATAGAGAATAGTTTGGGAAGTTTTGGAGCGATTTTTGGAAGTCGGTTTGTGTTTTGGAAACTTGTGGTTGCATGTGGCTTAGGAAAGCTATGACGTTGTATATATAAGGCAAGTACAAGGAAGGGCTGGGCCTTTGTGGTGGTAACAAAATAATGGTCATGCAATAACCAATGTCACACAAACTCAATTACAGCATACCCTTGGTGAACTTATCTTCCCCATTCGAGTGTTCACATTTTCATTATGACTTGACATTTCCTTGAAGATTTAGGATCATAGACTTTCCTATCTTGTCGAATCCAATGGAAACATATCTATAGATAATATTCAGTTTCAAACAGAATATCCTCTCAAATCAACTCAGCTTTAGAAAGAGAAGTAATGTAATGGCAAGAAGTTAAAATATTTTGATCATGCCTATTTTCTGCCTTATCTTCTTAAATCTTTCTCTCCCTAAAGATTTTATAAAGATATCAACCAATTGATTTTCTGTATTATAATGTTCCAAGATTATATTGCCTTTTTCGTAATTATCTCTCATAAAGTGATATCTAATGTCAATATGCTTCATTCTTGAGTGTTGGACCATGACCCAGGCCATAGTCTCTAAGTTGTTGTTTTATCCAAAGTGATTGTGCACAACATAATCCAGCAACTATATATTCAGCTTTTATGGTAGAAAAGGCTACTGAATTCTGTTTCTTTGACGACCAAGAGACTAAGCATGAATCTAGGAAATGACATGTACTAATAGTACTTTTCATATCCACTAAATGACCTGCAAAATCAACATTAGAATATCCAAACAAGTCAAAATTGGTCCCCTTAGGATACAAAGGCCCAGGCCTTCTACCCCTTTGAGATATCTCATTATTCTTTTGACAGCTTTAAGATGAGATTCCTTAGGATTAGTTTGAAATCTAGGACACAAGCACACACTGAACATGATATCAGGTCTACAAGTAGTCAAATAGAGTAAGGAACCAATCATACCTCTGTAGATTTTCTGATCTACACCCTTACCTTGAGGATCAGCATCCAGCTTACATGCAGTAGGTATTGGGGTGTCAAATGTCTTGGAATCAGTCATGCCAAATATCTTGAGTAGTTCCTTGAGATATTTCTGTTGTTAAAAGATTGTCCCTTCGTTCCCTTGCTTGATTTGGAGTCCAAGGAAGAATGTCAACTCTTCCATCATACTCATCTCAAATTCTCCTGTCATGAGCTTAGAGAATTCCTTGCACAAGATCTCATTAGTGGCACCAAATATGATATCATCAACATAAATTTATACTACCAACAAATCAGATTTGCCATGATTCTTGATGAAGAGAGTTTTTTCAACTTGACCCTTAGTAAAAACATGTGATAGCAAGAATTCAGAGAGCCTTTCATACCAAGCTCTTGGGACTTGTTTAAGTCTGTAGCGAGCTTTGTCCAATTTAAACACATGATCAGGATTGGTTAGATCTTCAAAGCCAGGTGGTTGTTCAACATAAATATTCTCTTTTAGATAGACATTCAAGAAAGCACCTTTCATATCCATTTGATATAACATTCAAGAAAGCACCTTTCATATCCATTTGATATAAATTGAAGTTCATGTGAGCAAAAAATACAATCAACATCCTAATGGATTCTAATCTAGCAACAAGTGCAAAGGTTTCTTCATAATCAATTCCTTTTGTTAGTTTCTTCAGCCAATCTCGAAGTCTTCATCCTGCAAATTCGAATCACTCAAGTTAGTTTCATAAAAAATTACATGCACACTCTCCTCAATGGTTTGTTTCCTTTTGTTGAACACATTGTAAACCTTGCTTCCATAAGCATATCCAACAAATATCCCTTAATCATTCCTTGCATCGAACTTGCCCAGATTGTCCTTTCCATTATTAAGGACAAATCATTCGTATCCAAATTTTCTTAAGTGTGAGATATTTGGAATTCCTCCATTAATTAGCTCATAGGGGGTTTTCTTCAATATAGGTCTGATGGGTGTCCTATTCAGAATGTAACAGGTCGTATTGACAGCCTCTGCCCAAAAATTTTGTTACAAGTTGCTATCTAGTAACATTGTTCTTGACATCTCCTCAAGGCCTGGTTCTTCCTCTCTACCTCACCATTTTGTTAAGGGGTCCTTCGAGCTGAGAAATTATGCTCAATTCCTTCTTTCCTGCAAAACTCAATGAACTTAAAATTGTCAAATTCAGTATCATGATCAGTTCTAAGAGCAATCAATTTAAGACCAATCTTGTTTTGAGTTTTGAGGATGAAATTGTGGAACTCATCAAATGTCTCATCTTTGGTTCTAAGAAAAATAAACCATGTACGTCTGGTGTAATCATCAACAGTCACAATAACATACTAACTTCCTCCTCTGCTTTGTATTCTCATTGGTCTACACAGATCCATGTGAAGTAATTATAAAGATTTAGAAGTACTTATCACATTCTTGAAATGCAATGATGTTTTGACATGTTGATCTCTTACACATCAGTCACATACACCTTGTTGCTCATATTTCATTGTATGCAGATCACTTAGTAGTTTCTTTGGATTCAATCTATTCAGCAGTTGATAACTAGCATGGCCCAAACCTTTTATGCCAAAGCATGACATTTTCTTCTTGAACAGTTAAGTAATTAAGAGTGCTGATAGGAATTTCATCCAAAGTCATTTTGTAAACATTGTTGCACCTTTTTCCTTGAAGAACAAATTTTCCTGCCTTTGAATCCTTCATAGTACAAATATTGCCAGTGAACTCCACGTTATTTCCTTTGTTAAAGAATTGGGATATGCTAAACAAGTTATGCTTCAATCCTACAATATAATGCACATCATCAATAGAGTGAGAAAGTGACTTACCAACCTTACCTGTACCTATCATTTTACCTTTATAATTGTTGTCAAAAGTTACATTCCCCCATCAAAGGCTATGAGTGAGAGAAATAAAGATTTGTCACCTGTCATATGTCTGAAGCAGCCACTATGCAAGAACCATAAGCTGCTCCATCTCACTCTTTCCTGTAACCATGAGGTCAAGGTGTTAGTTTAGGAACCCATCTTAGGTTGGGTCCTTTTGCATAAGTTTAAACAAATATAGGAGTAGGCACAACAATGTAGGCGGTTTTTTCTCACCTCGGGTTCTTAGCATGATCATTAAACCTCTTGTCACAGTTTTTAATCAACTGACCTTCAGAGCCACAATAAGTACACAACAGATAATCAGGAACATCAATGTCCTTTTTTTTTTTTAGGCTTTCTTGATGATTTTCTTCTATTAATTGTCTCAAATTTAAGTCCATATTTGTGATATGATCTGTTAACTATAGGTTTGTTTGTGAGAGTTAACCAGGAAGGGTCGGGCTTTCGTTGCTCAGGTATTTTAGTCAATGGCCCTAGTTTCCTAGTATACTTGTCATCAATGATAATCTTATCCTCCAGCAAAGTTACTTTCTTGATACGTGCTGTCGTAGACACGTCAAATTAGAATTTATATGCACTCACTTTCACACTAAAAAATATAAAATTAATGGAGTAGTGGAAGTAAGGGTCGAACCCACAGGGACGGTCGTAATATTATTTATCTTTCCTTAGTCACTATAAAGAACTATTACAAATATGAAAATTAAGGTTTGGGGGGTGTTTGTTGCAAGAAACTACTTAAAACTAAACTAACTAGATCAAACATAAGCTAAGAAAAAGCTGAGATATAGAGGAGTTTCTTAAGTTGGTAGAAATGTAGGGATGATGGCTGAATTTCTTTTGAGTCAACTACATCAATCATGGATATTTCTGAATTTTAGATGTAATGATTAATATGAAATGGCTGTAATGAGTTTTGGCTTAACTCACTACATTCCTTAGCTTTTAACCTCCAATTAGCTCGGATAGTTAAACTAACTCAATAGATGAAAATCACTTCAATTAGCTCAAACATCATCTAATCAAAAGAGTTGAATGAAAACATGGAACCACCATTCATAACAATCATAGCAATTAGCTTAAATTAATCATGTCACGTGCATGTGAAACCATTGATTGTCTATGATAATTAGCTTAAATCATATTATATCAATATGCTACTAACTAAAACCACTTAGCGCGATATATAGCTCTAACTATGTATATTAGGTGATCAATCTAATAAACATATGTTATATGATAATTCTAACAGGTTTCATGCAATATATTCATCATTAACATCTCTGGTTTTAATCATATACGCATCACCTCATGATCTAAGGTCATCAAAAGTTCATCAACACATCCCTACTTATGATCTACTAACGCATATGCATCAAACAAAGTATGGAATGAAACATAGCAATGAAAACAAACATTCTGGAGAAACTAAGTAACTGAGAACGAAGGTCTTACAGCACACAACGCATTCCAAACTAATGCCTAAGCTATACAATGACTTACGGATCAAATCCCCTTGAAATACCCTCCACGGCTTCTCCTCTTCGAGTCTTCACCTCCTCTGATCGTCTCCGTCATTTCTGAGCTCTCTCCCTTCTGTATTCTCGTTACAAGAACCCAAGGGCACGTATTTATAGGCATAGGTTGAGACCAGATCGATCCGAGGGCTGAAAAACAATGTCCTACATCAGGGAGTGGGTCACGGCCGCGACACATCATGTCACGCCTATGACACATTAAAAAACGTGGAATCTGCTGAATTGATCCATCGTGCCCATGACCAGGGGGCGTTGCACCCGCGACCTGTGTATGCTGCCCGCGACTAGCTTGTAGTGGCAACAACACTGTGCTGTTCACCTTAAAACTAATACAAAAAATATTAAACAACGTCCAAAAATTCTAGAAACTTATACATCACTTGTAAACATGCTAATCTAGCTTATCGTTGTGAAACTTTGCTGCATAAACTGTCGAAACACGTGAAACGATGATAAATCGTGAAATTCCAGCTTTTGAGCTCACGACTTTGCCATTTTCTTCATCCTTCTTCATTTTTGTTCATTTTCGTTCCAAACTTCGCTCCAATCTGCCAAAAAATATAAACACACCTTAGTACCAACATTTCAAGACAAAAAGACGCTAAAAATATAAAATAGACAATACAAGAGGAATAAATAAACATTTAGAATAAAGAAACGATGTGTGTTTATGCACACATCAAATTCCCCTAAGCTAAACTTTTGCTTGTCCCTAAGCAAAGTCTAGACTCAAAACAAAAAAAGAAATGTGAAATTAAGAAAAAACTAACAAGACTCAAAAATTCTTTAGCTCGAGCATCAAAGTAATCAGATTGCCTATAATTAACAACACAAACCACATGTCGAAGAAATATTCATCACAAAGTCACCCTTCATCTCTGTTCACAACACATCTAACTACCCTTCAAATCATTCCCTCTCATGGTCCTTCACACCTAGTAGATTCCCGAGATGTAGCAAGACAAAACATTTCGAAAACTCAATTCAAAATTCATTTATTCCACCCCGTTGCTTCCTTATATAGGATCATTCCCAAAGCCACCAAGATCTCAAAGGAGGTCTAGATTTCCTGATGGATATGTATCTTTTCTATTTTTCAAGCCTATCTTATCGAATACCAAGTCCCCACTTTTATCCGTAGATGATAATTTTGATTACCGAGGTAAGGGACAAAGCACCTCTAAATATTGCTTTGCAATTTTTTTTCTTCTCTCTTTTTTTTTTCTTCCTTTTTTCACCTTTTCTTTTTTGAGTAGGTCTAGAGCATTCTCCAGTAACCAAAAACAACATGAGTGTTACCGTGGAAAAACTGATGTTTAACAAACATAAATTTAAAAGTTTTCTTAAAAACCACTCCATGCTCCACCTAAAGTGAAAAGATGGCATAAAAGGGAAACATGAAGGTTTTTTTTTATTCTTTTTTTTAAAAGTGTCTAGCTACGGTTCAAGTCACCACTTAAGCGTTATCTACACATGAAAAAGATCATCTCATAGGAATGTACTAGAATGATGTTAGCAAAGATTTAGGATTTCCTAAGGGACAATATTCAAACTACATGTATTAGTGTAACATTTATTATGGCATAAATCATCATTTTACTTTGCTCAAACCATAGATTTAAAAACAAGTTTTTTTTTGTGTTTTTTTCTTCAAAATTTTTATAACTCTAATAACGACTGTAAATAAATAAAAAACTCATCAACCCTAAAAATTTCCCTAAGCTAAAGCATTACATTGTCCTCAATGTAAAAATAAAAATAAAGCGCAAAAGATGAAAGAATACCTGTGAAGTTCAAGAACGGGGCGCAAATGTCCTTGGGACACATGCCAGTTATAAATCGCTCTCATCATATCATCCACGGGTCCAGCTTGAAACTCCAACTGTTGTTGAATAACACCAATTGTATAATTCTGCCTCTCAACTTGTTGCTCAATCCGCTCAACTGTTTCCTTAAGGTTCCACTACTCCTCCACTATTTGTTGTAACTTTGAATTTAGAGCTATGAAACTACACTGAGGTGGTGGAGGCTGTGGATGTACAGGGTTTAGAACATGGTTCTCGTCTTCTTCTTTCATCCATCTGTCTACACGTGCTACGGCGATTTCTCTTTCGTTTGGTAAGTTAGTGTTGGACATCTGACAAAACACAACTCAACAATAAATATGAGTCCCTCTCACTCTCTCACACATGTAATGAATATATTGAAAAGAGAGAATATAAAAATCGCACATAGAAGCATGCAAATGAATCAATTCCATATTTCAATATATAAGTGGCTAAGGATGAAATTTGGTGATTAAATTTACACTTATGTATTATGTCTTGAAACTAGGTGCATTAAGCATTGATATGTTCTTGGTTTCTCTTAAAGGGTGAAAAATAAAGAGTCGACAAAAACAACTAAAACGAGATTGCACGAAACATAAAGAGTTATACATCTTTGAGAATAAAAAAATACAATTAACTCAAACAGAAATAAAAAGTCTGGAATGTCGACAATAACCATCCTCCCCTAAGCTAGACTAAAGTACAATCTAAAGAAAATACAGATGCATGAAGTTAGTCTGACTAAAAAGAAATAAATCACATAGGAGGAGGTGGTTGTGGAAATCTGCTGTCTAAATAATCGAAGATACGACGCTAAATATCGTGTTAAACAACGTTTTTGATAGCTTGAGTTTCTTATTTACCTATTCAAAGAATAAATGAAAATACTAAGAACGAAAAGCTAAACTAAACTTGGGTTGCCTCCCAAGAAGCTCTTGGTTTAGAGCCTGCAGCCCGGCTCTTGAAGGTTATTTGAAATGCTGCGGAATCCAAGATAAAACTCTCTTCTTCTTACGTTTGATATTTCTCAAAAATCTTATTTTCTCAAAAAGACTAATCAAGTATATCCAAATAAGATTTCGAAAATAATTGGATACACAATGAAATAAAATAAAGCATGACAACTCAAATCATCCTTATGATCATGAAAAACATTGAAAATAAGAAGATTTTCAGAGAATGAAACATTTGAATGAGATTGATCAATTTCAAATTCATTAATAGGAACATCCAAAACAAACATTGATTCATGCTAAGGGATTTTTGGCATTTCTGACTTACAATCATTGTTAGGAATGTGCAATCCCTCTACTTGTATAGAAATTGATGAACAAAACTTAGGAAGAAATTATGTGTGTAGTAGATGCCTAGGATGTAATAGTTAGTCAAGTAGTTGTAGACTAGGGCCGCAGATGCAGCAGAGTGCAGCTGGGTGTAGCAGAGCAGTAGGGCATAGAAGTGCAGTAGAGTGCGGACAACTTGAGTAGTGCAGACTACTAGAGAGGGACTAAAATTTACATTCCAAAGATCAATCACATACAACAGCAAAAGGTCTCAGTATTCTCATGATCTAGGATCCCTCCTGTATTCAAGGTCAGTTCCAATAGCAAAAAGAAGTGAGCCATATTGCAGTGCAAGTATGCAAGCTGAATTGCAAAAGACTGAGTGCAGTGCTGGGTGCAGACGAAGCTACACCAGCAGGCTGAGCAGATGAGGTCTGGAAGTTGTTGAGTGGGAGCTGAGTTACAGCAGACTGACCCCAGTACTTGGTGCAAGTAAAGTTGCAGAAAGGCTGGATATAAAGACTGTACAAGAGAGCTCATGCAGCCGAGGTGTAGTAGAGGCTGACAACAGGGTTGCTGTAGAGGCTGCAGCAGAGGTGTAGCAGAGGCATTGCAACAGAGGCTGTGCAGCAGACCTGGTGCATGAGGCTGGGTGCAGTATGAGTTGTGCTCGAATGGAAAGGAACAAGGAAGAAATAAAAAACGAGAAGCTGAGGCAAAGGTGATGTGTACTGGATCAGAAAAGGTAAAGCCAAGCCAGTCTACTGCAGTAGAGGACAAAGCTGTCACTATCAGATAGTACAGTCATGGGTTCTGGTTTCCTGAACCTATAAAAGGGGACTCGTAATGCAGAGAACAATAAGACGAGTATGAGAAAATTTGAATATCATTGAGAGCTTTCAAAAAGAAGAAAAGCCTTGGAGACTCGCTGTGCGTGAGCTGAATTGAAGATTCAGGATTTGTGAAGAAGATTCACTAGTCTGTAAGTGAAGAACAACAACTGCAGCAGAGCACTGCACGATCTAGGTTCTTCATCCTTTAGCATGTAAGATCTTATTGTAAAGGGGTTATCTTGTAAGCCAGAAACAAGAACTAGTGAACCTCCTCTTGGCATGACTACACTGGTCACCAAGGGAAGACTGGACTAAGGTTCTGTTACTTGTTGGTAACAGATGTCTGAACCAGTATAAAATCTTGTGTCGTTTACTTTTCCACACTGATTATCACTCCTATAACTATTAGTGAAGAACTTTAAATCCGAAGAGGCAAGCTTCACAAAGCTAAAGTCTCAATTGCAGAACTTCCGCATTACTGCAACAGACTCAAGCAGTGCAGACTAGCCCATAGCTTCACTGCACTGTCTGGAGAATCTTTGAGATAACCTATTTATCCCCTCTCCAGGTTATTTCTGGGACTGTCAATTGGTATCGGAGCCTATCTTTCCAGATTTAACAGTTATTGGAAAGAAAAGGTCACATCTTTTTATATCATTATGCAAAAAAGTTACTAACAGTTTATTATTGTGAAGATTCAATCATGGCTCCTCCAAAGCTACCAAAGTGTCCAAATAGTGGAGAGCCACCTTCCTGCTCCTTCGATGAATTCAACCATTGGAAACTTAGAATGCTGCCTCATCTGGATTCTATTGATGAAAGAATGTATGATATTATCACAGATGGGCCTTATGTTCCAAGAATGCCAGATCCAATGGATGCCACCAGAGAATTTTGACAAGCCTAAGTCTCTGTGGACAAGAGACGATTGGGATTTGGTGCTGGTAGACAGAAGAGCCAAGAATCAGATATACAAGGCTCTGGACGACGATATGCTCAAGATCGTGGACCACATCAACACAACGAAGGAAGCATGGGAAGCACTACTGCTGAGAAATGAGGGCACAAACAAGATTCGCAAAAATAAGAAGGATGTCCTCATGCAGCAGTACAACTGGGTCTCGATGAGAGCAGATAAGAACTTTACAAGCTTTAATGCAAGGTTTAATATTTTCATCAAAAATCTCAAAACTTTAGGAAAAACCTTCGATAACAGGGAGGTAAACCTTAAGTTCATGAGATCTCTCGGGGAGGCCTGGGGGACGAAGACAACCGCCATTAGAGAGTCTAGAGACCTTGCCAAGATGTCATTGGCATAACTCTTTGGCGTTCTGCACACCTACAATTTGGAGGTGGAGCAAAAGAAACAGATGGATGAAGCCAGAAAAAGGACACTGGCGTTCAAAGCTTAGGAGAGCATCCTGAAGACTATGGCAGACGAGGAACGTTGCAGCACCTCGTCTATGAGCGACAAAAGCATGACTGAAGAGCTAGCACTCATGGGAAGGAAATTCAGAAAGCTCTTCAAGAAGAAGAATATGAAGAAACTAAGTGCCAGCAAAACTAAAGAAGCAGACAAAGATGCCTTCTACAACGGTGGCAAACCAGGGCTATTTGCTGTACAGTGCAGAAGACCGCCACAGGACTCATCTGCACACAAGAAGAAGAAGGACCTAAAAGGAACCTTCAACAAGGAGGAAAAGGCAAAAGCCTATGCTACAAAGGCTTGGAGTGACACAGACTCAGATGAAGAAGAAACAATCTCAAATGTTCAACTGTGTCTCATGGCCAAGTCTGATGACGGCAAAAAGGTATTTGACTTCTCCGAATCTGATGCCTCAAATGAGCAACTGAAAGAGACTCTTCAAGAGACCTTTGAAAGCTTTATTACTCTCTCAAGAGAGAATAAAGAGAACATTGAGTTGATTGTAAATCTGTAAAGAGAATTACAATCTTTTCTATCAAGAAGTTAAAGACTTACAAAGTCAATTAAATGTGGTAGACAACAAACTCAGTGAATCAGAAGAGAAAGTCAAAGTTCTCTCTGAAATGGTAGACACACTCACCAAGAAAAATGCTGAGCTTCAAGCCCAAGCAGATGCGTGGAATAGTACGTCTTTGGATCTGCAAAAAGCACTTATCACAGGACAATATCCATGGGATATGTCTGGGCTTGGATACAAGAGTTGGCTCGGTGAAAAGGTTCACTTACATGAGTCAAACTCGTCTACAGCCAGCATTAAAGAGACAAAAAAATGTCTCTGTCAAAGTCTTGCAGAAGGGTGAAACGTCTGCAATCAGGACGCAGACCAGTGAGGTTTCTACTGCGGAACCTGTAAAGGTTGACCCATCTGCAAAGACTATGCAGAAGAGGAATCCCTATACTGCAAAGACTGTGCAGAAGAGAAATCCCTCTACTGCAAAGACTGTGCAGAAGAGGAATCCCTCTACTACAAAAGACAAGAAACCCCCTCACGCGCATATTGTCAAAAGAAATGAGTATATAACTCGTTATCTAACTGACAGGAGATTTGGGAAATCTCAATTTGCACCAAATTATTCTGTATGGAATAGGGGTTCTCCTTGTGTGCCAAAAAGACTATACAGACAACACTGCTGCATGTGCAGTATGCAGCAGAGTGGATGGCAACATCCAAGCTGACAACCTAAGGATAAACCAAAGGTCTACTACTACAGTTGTGGCAAGCCCGGCCACAAAGCTTCTCAATGTTGGGTACCACACAAGAAACCTATTCTAGGGTAGACACCTAAGACTAACAAATGAGGACCCATGTTCATGGGTACCATGTACAGATGCTGCATATGCAATTGCAGGAAATACAGGATCAAGCATGGTATCTGGATAGTGGTTGCCCAGGGCACATGACAGGGAACAAGAAAATATTGCAGGATTACAGAAAAGAAGAATGTCCCCTAGTTATGTTTGGTGGCGGCAAAGCAGGTAAAACTAAAGGTTATGGAACCCTTGGTACAGGTTCCTTAATCTTTAGGAATATTGCTTATGTTAAAGGGCTTGAACATAATTTACTTTCCATTAGCCAACTGTGTGATAAGAACTACGAAGTGGCTTTTACTAATGACACTTGTAGAGTCATAGATAAAGAGTCCAAAAAAGTCAAACTGATAGGCCATGGATCAGGAAATATCTATGCAATAGACTTCAACTTATCACAGTCTGCACAAATCACATGCTTTTACACTAAGGATGCTAATGACACAAATTGGCTACGGCATAAGAGGTTAGCACATCTAAACTTTAAAACAATGACAAAATTATCCTCAGATAACTTAGTAAGGGGTTTTCCTCAAATTAAGTTCAAGAAGGATAAACTATGTACACCTTGTCAAGAAGGAAAGTAGACTAGGGCAAGTTTCAAACCTGTGAATCAAACAGAAATCACAAGAGTTCTTGAACTACTGCACGTGGACCTGTTCAGACCAGTAGAAGTAGAGAGCTTGAATAGGAAGAGGTATACACTAGTAATTTTAGATGATTACTCGAGATATACTTGGGTAATTTTTTTACACAAGAAGAGTGAAACATGTAGTCTGCTAACTAGGTTCCTCAGACAAGTGTAAAATGAAAAGAGTTTGGATGTGATAATAATTAGAAGTGATCATGGCACAGAATTTGATCAATCAAAAGTTGACAAATACTGCGATGATCATGGCATCAAGCACAACTTCTCTGCACCTAGAACACCACAACAAAAAGGTGTTACAGAAAGGAAAAACAGAACCCTCATTGAGGTAGTCAGGACAATTCTCTCTGATGCAACTGAGAGAGACATAATAGAAAACAAGGCTGCCCCAGTGCAGACGAGGAGTGCAACCACAAAGGAATGCCTGTCTGCTTGCTTCATTTCAGAAATGGAGCCTAAAACAATTTATCAAGCTCTCAGTGATCCTAACTGGATGCAAGAAGAACTAAATGAGTTCAAAAGAAATCAAGTATGGTATCTTGTGCCAAGACCATAGAACTATCCAGTTGCTGGCTACAAGTGGGTCTTCAGGAACAAATCTGATGAAAATGGAATAATCATCACAAACAAGGCTAGATTGGTGGCCAAAGGGTACTCTCAAGAAGAAGGGATCGACTTTGATGAGACCTATGCCCCAGTTG
>JAOVYX010020555.1:6032-16893 GCA_035668315.1 Drosera spatulata | reverse complement strand
GTAGTGAGTTAAGCAAATACTCATTACAAACATTCCATTTAAATCATCACACTTAAGACTTATAAATATCAGTGATTAATCTAAGTAATTCTAACTGAATCAACCATAATCCCTACATTTCTCTCTATCTAAGCAACCTATCCTGCTATCTATCTAGTTTAGTTTTTACATTTCTGAATCATTAGTTTAGGTATTGAAATATTTAAACAACCCCCCCGCCCCCAACTCCTAGAGTAGTTAAAAGCCTTAAGTTATTTTTAGTTGATCACTTTCAACTTTCTCTGTGAGATCGACCCCTACTTCCACTAGTACATTTAATTCTATATTTATAGAGTGAAATGGGTGCTCTTAAATATTAATTTGATGTGTAAACGACAGCACGCATCATGTTCCCAATCATATGTCAAGAACACCCACTGTCCAGGTACCATGTTCCACCTTGTTGTTCCTGCAGTAAAGCATTGAAAGCTTGTACCACCCACAAGTATGGGGTCCTTGTTAGTTTTCGGCATCCACACTTGAATAATTTTTTTATGTGGAGTCCAATATTCGAATGACTTGTGGCCAGGTTTTCCACAGGTATAGCAGTAGACCCTTGATCTTATTGCCCTAGGTGGTCTGTTAGTGTTTCTCCACCTTTTTTGCTACATTCTGCACATGCAAACGGGCTTCAGATATGGTTTTCTCCATGCAGTAGTGGAAGTATTGTTCCATACTGAGTAATTTGGTGCATACTGGGGTCTGTATGGCCTTTTACTGGTTTCAATCTTATGATTCTAGACCTTGTGGTGTTCTGCACCAGTTCGTGTTGGTACTTTGCTCAAGGATTTAACCCTTTGGGTTTGAGCAGTAGAGGCCTTACTCCTCTGCTCTCCTTCTTCAGTAGAGGCTTTACCCTTCTACAAGACTTTTGCAAAGGTATGCTTTGCCTCTTTCTGACTGGTTGTGGCATTATCAATCACTTTTGAGTGTGAAAGATCATTCAACCAATCCTTGTAACCTAATCATGTCTTTTCATGTTAGGATTGACCCATGTTTAGCATCTTTTGCAAGTTCAGGGTCTTTCCATTTCATGTATCTACCTGAGCTTGAAGCTCAGCATTTCTCATTGTGAGTGTTTCCACTACTGCATTGAAAAGCTTTACCCTCTCATCTGATTTCTTTAGCTCATTTTGAGCTACTGCTAGGTCACTTGTTATACAATCAATCTCTTGATATGCTAGATTGTAATTCTCTCTGCGATTTACAATCAGTTCGAGATTCTCTTTATGTTCCCTTGAGAGGGAAATAAAGCTTTTAGAGGTTTCTTGAAGAGCCTCCTTCAATTCCTCTAATGAAGCATCTGAGTTAAAGAGATCAAATACCTGTTGCTTTTCTTCATTCCTTGTCATGAGATAGAGCTAAGCATCAGAAATTATTTCTTTATCATCTGAGTCTGTCTCATTTCGAGTCTTAGCAGCATAAGCCTTGCCTTTTTCTTTCCTTCCAGAGTTTCCTTTGTCATACTCCTTTTTGTTTCTTTGTGCAGACGATTCGTGTGTAGGTCATCTGCATTGTGTAGCAAAGTGCCCTGCCTTTTCACAGTTGTAGCAGACCTCTTTCTCTACTTCTTTAGTCTTGTTTGAGAAGTTCTTCTTGAGATTTTTCTTCTTGAATAGTTTTCTGAACTTCTTGCCCATTAGTGAAAGTTCTTCTGATATAGCCTGTTCACTTGCAGACGAGGTGTCACTGGTTTTCTCTTCTGCCATGGATCTCAGAATTTTCTCTTGTGCTTTGAAGGCCAGAGTTTTCTTCCTAGCCTTATCAATCTGTCTTTGCTGCTCTACTTCCAGGTTGTATGTATGCAGCACACCATATAGTTATGCTAAGGACATCTTGGCAAGCTCCCTGGACTTCCTTATTGCTGTGGTCTTTGTCCCTTAGATCTCACCAAGTGATCTCATGAACTTCAGATTGACTTCCTTGTTATCAAAAGTCTTTCCGAAAGTTTTGAGATTGTTGATGAGTACATTGAACCCCTCATAAAAGCTGATCAAGTTTTCATCAGATCTTATTGAGACCCAATCATACTGCTACATCATGACATTCTTCTTGTTTTCCCTGATTTCATTCGTTCCTTTATTTCTGAGCAGTAGAGCGTCCCATGCTTCCTTTGTAATGGTTGTATGAACCACTATTTCAAACATATCATCATCAAGAGCTTTGAATATTTGATTTCTTGCTCTTTGATCCACCAGCACCAAATCCCAATCCTCTTTGGTCCAGAGAGACTTGGGTTTATCTGCTTCCCTGGATGCATCAACTGGATATGGTATCTTTGGAATATATAGCTCATCTGTGATCACATCATACATTCTTTCATTAATTGAATCCAATGTGCAAGCATCCTAAGCTTCCAGTGATTGAATTTGTCAAAAGAGCATGCTGGTGGCTCTCCACTATTAGGGCATTTAGGTAGCTTTGGAGGAGCCATGATTTCTTCACAAATTAAACTGTTAGTAACTTCTTTGCAGTAGTAAATCAAAAGATACGATCTTTTCTTTCCAAAACTGTTAAGTATAGAAAGTCAAGCTCTGATACCAATTGTAAGATCCACAAGTACAACCTAGAGAGGGGTATGTTGTTTTAAATTTTTCAGTGTAATGCAGCAGAATAGTGGATTTCAATGCACTGATATTCTTTGCAGACTACAGAGAAGGTCTGCAGCTGAGACTCAAACTTTAAGAGTTTGTCTCTATTTGCTGTTGTGATTGATTCCTAATAGTTATAACAATTCAAAACAATGAAAACCAAATAAATAACACAGGATTTATACTGGTTCGGACACTCGCTATCAACTGATAATCGAGAGCTTAATCCAGTCTTCCCTAGATAACTAGTGTAGTCAATCCAGGAGGTGAGTTCACTATCTTCTTGTTTTTGACTTACAAGACAACCCCTTCACAAGTTAGCTAACTTGCCAAAGGCGAAGAACCTAGATCCTCGTCACATGTGATCCTTCACTGATGTTGACAGCTCATCTTTTTCTGATCCTCGTACTGTCACTCTAAACCTCAAATCTTCGATGTGATTGATCCTTAGACTTCTGTCCCAATCAAAGCAACCATCTCTGTTGCACTCCAGTCTGCTACAACTCAAATACCTCGTCTGCACCCGGTCACTACTGTAACCTTGTCTGCACCCAGATTCTGGTATAATCCATGCATTGCTATGTTGGCCCTTGTCTGCAAGATTAATCCCAGATCCCGAAGCATTTGCAGGTCTTTTGTTGTCCATGCATGCCTTATCTGCTTAGCCAAAATTCTCTGTAGTAGTCTGCATTGGTGGTCCACAATGCTCTTCATCTGTGGTCGTCTGCTCTCCAGCATCTGACCTAGACTGGAGATACCTAACTAATTTTCAACCTAAGCACACTAACAACATAATGGTTAATACTTCTAAATTTTGTTCATCAATTTCTATACAACTTGAAGGGCTTGCACATTCCTATCAATCTCCCCCTAAATCTAGCTTAAGTTTTTTTTTCAAATTACAAAATTTTAATTAAATAAAAAGATAATTATTTGAAGGTTTGTGGAAAAACTGCAACCAATATTACCTACAGTTACTACAGCCTTCTCATTCCCATATAATATTGAGTTTTACTATATAGGTTCCATTCTTCAGATTAGTTTATTGGTTTGATTGATCTGATTAAAGATGATTTTCACATAAAAAGTTTTCTTGCGTAGACTTGATTGTTTTCAATAATTCGTCTTAATACTCAAGTCATAATTGTAATCTATTTTATTTGTTAGGTTGTGCATATAATCTCTCAAGTTGTATAGGAATCCATGAACAAAACTGCAAATTAGGAAATATTCACGGTCTATTTATACAGGCTTAGAACTAGGATAGTTGATGCAGTCTAGGTGTGCAGCAGAGGTGATCACAGATGGGAGAACAGTGATACAGTCTAACCAGATCACCATTTGCAGTCAAGATCAGTGGTTCAGGATACATCAAATGTGATGAATAGTAACAATAAAAGAATCAAGAATCAGTCAGATGAAGATCAAGTATAAAGGATCCAAAATGTGTATAAGAGTACAATAGAGAAGTGATTGTAGTATGGCTGGCTTATAGCAGAGACTAAAGTACAGCAAAATGAGAATGTAGTAGGGCTGACTCGAGTCACAACGAGGATTGAAGTAATAATCAAATCGATGCTTCGAGATTTCAAACTGCCATCGGATTGGAAGTGGTCGGAGTATCCCCTGTCAACATTACAGTGGTTTTACAAAGGACAAAACGATAGCTGTCAACATCACAATACGGTCATAGGTTCATGATTCCCTCAATCTATAAAAAAGGATCCTTTTTCCGGCAGAGAAGATTGACAACTGTGTTGAGATTGATCATATGCTATAAGGGAAATCATATGCAAATAATGTGTAATCGTTCTGTGGTGCTAAATCGAAGATCAAAGAAAGAAGCTCACTAGTTAGTATCAAGAACACAACTACGGCAGAGTCAAATTTGAATCTATGCAAAGAAGTTGCTTGATTGTTCTTAACAAGTTCTGAGAAGCTTGTAAGAAGTTTATTGTAAGCCACAAACAATCAGACCTTGAACTACCTCTTGGGTTTGACTATACTGATCCCCAAGTGAAGACTGGTCTAAGCTTCAATTGTCATTTGATAATGTCGTCTGAACGAGTATAAATCACTGTATTTTTAGAACTATTAGACTCACAGCTGGATCACATAAATAAAAACCAAAGATACAAATCTCTACTACGGTCTAATTTCGCTAGATCGCATTAAACAAATTTGCATAGGACCTCTGCTAGACTGCATCTTGAGAATTGAAGAAAATTTTTTAATAGTCTATTCAACTCAACCCTCCTCCCCCGTTTCTATGCTATATCATTGTATTCAAGGAATTATAATTGGTGTCAAGGGTTAACTTTCTAGACTTTATAGTTATTAGGAAGCAAAGGTTTATATTCTTCTTGTTATTATCTACAAAGAAGTTACTAACAGTTTATTTTGCTGAGAATGAATCGCTCCTCAAGAATTAGCCAAGGGTTCTAACAGTGGAGAAACACCAATTTTCTCATTCGACAAATTCAACCATACTCCATGATGACCTCTACGTCCCAAAGATGAAAGATCCAGCTGATGCATCAGAGGAAATTGAAGAACTAAAGGCTCAATGAAACAAGGATGATTGAGATGTGATAGTGGACAGGAGCCAAAAATCAAATTTCTAAGGCTCTAGATGATGATATGTTTGAGATAGTGGTCCGCCACTACCACCACCACTACTACCAAGAAGACATGTGATGCTCTACTACTAAGAAATGAAGGAACAAATGAGATCACAGAGAATAAGATAGATGTTCTAATATAGAAGTACAATTGGGTATCCATGAGGCATGATTAAAACCTAATAAACTTTAATGAAAGATTCAATGTCCTGGTGAACAATCTCAAGACACTAGGAAAGACCTATGAAAGCAAAGAAGTAAACCTGAAGTTCATGAGATCTTTTTTAGAGATCTAGGGTACAAAGACCACTGTCACAAGAGAATCAAGGGGTCTTGCAAACATGTTACTTGCTCAGCTATATGGTGTATTGCAAAACCTATAATCTTGATGTAGAGCAGAAGAAGAAGCTAGATAAAGCAAGGAGGAAGACTCTTGCATTCAAGACTCAGGAAAAAAGAAATTCTCAAATCCCTGGCATAACAGGAGACAAGTGAAACGACCTCAACTAGTGATGAATCTATCTCAGAAGAACTAGCACTATTGGGAAAAAGTTCAGGAAGATGTTCGAAAAGAGGAACTTCAAGAAGAACACTTCATCAAAGCTCAAGGAAGCTCAGAAAGAGGTATGCTACAACTGTGGCAAGGCAGGGCTTTTTGGTGCATAGTGCATATGACCTCCATAGGACACTTCTGCACATCAAAAAAAAAAAAAAAAAAAAGGACAACAATAAAGGATTTGGAGCAAAGAAGGAGAAATGGAAGACATATGCAGCCAAGACCTGGTGTGACATAGACTCGGATGATGTAGAAACAATCTTAAATGCTCAGCAATGTTTGATGGCAAGAAGTGATGAAAGGTAACAGGTATTTAATCTATCAACCTCTGATGCCACTATTGAGGAACTAAAAGAGGCTTTACATGAGACCTCTGAGAACTTTGTCAATCTAACCAAGGAAAACAAAAAAAACCTTGAGTTGTTTGAGATTCTCGAAGAAAACTACAACTTAACCTTTGAAAAAATTAAAAAGAAGTCTAATGACATACTGGTTGTAGAGAATGAGCTCAAAGAGTCTGCTAGGAAGGTGAAATCTCTCGCTGAAATAGTGAAGAAGCTCACCAAGAAAAATGTTGAGCTGCAAAGGCAGGTTGATATATGGAATGGAAAAATCATGGATCTTCAAAAGATGTTGATCATAGGATAATTCTCATATGATCGATCTGGCTTGGGATGCAAGTGCTAGCTTAGTGAAGCTGAAGCTGAATGCTCTAAATCTAAAGAAATCCCTACAACAAGCAAAGATGAGGCTGAAAAGGCACCTTGTTATACCTAAATTCTGAAATAAGCCTAGAAGGGGAGGGGGGGTGAATAGGCTAATCTAATTCATTTTGATCTTAATGAATCTAATTTCTTTACTTTGCTATTGATAGCAGAGATACCCTGTTGACTCAGTAAAGGGATAGATTTGTTGTGTGTTGTTGATTATCTAACCTTTCTGTGTGATAATTATTCTTGTTATTCTATTTTAGTTATCTATGTCAAAAGCATGTAATATCAATGAGCAAGCACAAAAGGAAAGACTCACATGATTTATAGTGGTTCTAACAATGGAGTCAAATTGAATTCTAAAGCCTATGCCAACCCTTCCCTTAGAGGTCTGTATGACCAACCAAGAGGTATTTCACTATGTTTGAGATTTTGGTTGACCCTTAACTTTCTTACAAAGTACACAAGTGGTATAATCTTGCATTGGACACCTTATTTCAAGTGTTTTCCTATAGCTCTCCTGATTTCTACGTCAAATCAGTTAACCTCCAGTCAGAACACCTTTTTCAAGTGTTTGTAGCCTCTGAAAATGTTTTGATGCAACACTTGTTCAGTTGGCTTGATTTCTATTTTCAACACAGCACAGTCAACACTTGTATGTTTTCTTAATCAAAATCAACTCTTGAAATTCTGCTGTCATTCTCCTTTTATAGACAGCTCTTTCACTAGCCATTGTCCCTTTTGTACTTCGAAATAATCCCAGTCATCAATTTCGAACGGGAAGTGTCCAGAGCCAACTTACAACGCTCCTGAAAATGACCTGAGGATTATCCAGCCTGTTAAAAACTATCACTGTGATGCAGGATTTTTGTCCTGTACTTAGCTCTGTTGTTATACTTTGCTGCTTTGCTTGTCAAAAGAACAATTTGCCTTCAGTATTATAACAACTCATTCTGGCCACATGACTTGATCACTTCTATGTAATCTGGAACTCACTCTGCTGCCTTAATTCATCCTTCTGACTTGAGGTACCTAACCAGTTAAGCTTAACCACTCTGCTGCAAAACTCAAGCAGAAGGCCAGATAGCCTCTCAAGGTGTCAGGACCAAAAAACCTCAAAGAAAAATACTCAAAAGGAATACAACTGACTATCCCCCAGAACTCCATTATGTACAAATTATGCAGCATGGAATTATCATTCCACTATTTCATAGAGGATACCATATCATAAACCCTACTTCACGTGCAGTATGCAATACAAGGGTTATAAAAGATTGAATAGAAATGCCGAAGTAACAAGACCTAAATTCATGTGTTATAAGTGTGGTATAATAGGCCACAAAGCTTTTGAGTGCAGGTCCCCATATAAGAAAATCACAAAGATGTAGGTACCTAAGACTAACTGATCAGGACCTATGCATATGGGGACCAATTGTAGTATTGAATATCTTGTAGGACCATCATAATGAAATATGGTATCTAGACAATGGATGCTTAGGGCACATCACAGGAAACAAAGCCTTGTTCATAAAATATGGAAAACAAGAAGGTCTCGCTGTTAACTTTGGTGTAAGTAAGACTGGTAAGACTTGTTGAGTCAAAACCCTAAATATATAGATATTGAGTGATTAGCAAACTTTAGTCTAAGATAGTCTCAGTATGCATCAAGGATGAGGACTCGTCTACTCAGAAAGTGAGTCTGCAATATATGTGCAGTAAGGCTGGTTCAGAGAGGAATGTAGCAAGGTTGGCAACGTTGAGGTCATGAGTAAAGGGACAATAAAGCTTGAGCATTTGGACGTCTACAGCAAGGAAGGGTTAAGGCTGGACAGCTTCTGGATTAAAGGTTACTGCATCAAGGCTTGAAGAACAGTAAGGTTGAGTAAAGCAGAAGGGTACAGAGGAAGTCAAAGTTCACGAAGTACCTTTTTGCACAGTGCCCATGTCCTTTCTGGTTCAGGATCAGATTTCATGGGTTTGGCAAACTGGTTCTAGGAAGGCATGAAAACAATGTTTCAGGAAAGGACGATTTCAAGAACGATTATAATTTTTGAATTGCCTATAAATATAAAAGGGTGATGTTTAGAACTAACAACTTTTGAGTCTCCATTGCTCTGAACTGAGACTAGTGTAGTAAGGCTCCAAGTGAATAATTCTGAGAGGTTGATTATCGAAAATCTGAACCAAAAATCTGAAAATAAACTTGTAAAGCAAGAAAGAATAGTGCAAGTGTCAAGCAAACAAGATCAAGAAGCTGATTCAAGTCCTGATTAGGAGAAGAATAGTTCTTGAGATTGGTTTCTATTGTCTCTTACACATTGTAGAGTGACGGGTTGATTATGAGGTTAAAACAATTACACTTAATGCTATCCTCTTTATATATCACACTGATTATCAAGGAAAGACTAGAGAGGGATATAGCCGTATTCTAACTATATTGCCTAACTAATATAAAAATCCTTTGTGTATCTACATTACTGTTTTTAGAACATTTAACCCTACTATCATTCACTTCAACTTAAGACTAAACTTAAAGGAAATCAACATTACTGGAGTAAGATTCCACATTACTAATCTTTATTAGTTTGAAAGTAGATTTCGAAAAAGAGACTATTCAACCCCCCACCCCCCACCCCCGTCTAGTCTCCATCGCAAGCAGTTTTTCACTTTCAAGACTAAATGTTCACAGGATACGAAAATCAAGAAGGTCCCCCATGATACAGGTTCCCTGATCTTTAGAAACGTGGCATACAATAAACGAATAGAACATAATTTCATAAGCATAAGTCAATTATGTGATAAAGATCATGAAGTATCATTCATACATGACATAAGTGAATTAAAGGCCAAAACAACCAAAGAACGCTAGCCGATTATAGCACAAAAGGCTGGCTCAATTGAATTTTAAAACTACAACCAGATTATCTGGTGAGTGTGAAAGCACTCATATTTTTCTAAGTTAATTGCTTTTTTTAGGTACATTTTGTATCGTTATATTGTGTCTTGTGTTTAGTTTAGTTCTTGAAACATTGATACTGCTATTTGTTCATTTTTGTCACAGAGTTGATCGAGAAAAGATATTTTGCACGAGTTATGAAAAGCGACCAAAGTGTGAAGAGCCCTTTATGAAGTGTTTTGGCAAATTATGAAGACATGGAGGCTAAACGATGCATTTGCTGTTGTTTTCTGAGCTTAAAGACTTTTTGGAGATGTATTACGAGCAATAGCAGAAGTTAGGATGAATTTTGAAGTAAGACGGGATGAATTAAAGGAGTCCTGTGACCATCACGGCATGACAATTTGTCACGGGAGTGACGGATGCCCTTGACGAAAGCTGTGCAGATCATGACCGTCACGGGCAGGGCCCTGTCACGAGCATGACGCAAAGATCCTGGTAATATATTTTGCCCAAAATTTAGATTTTTCACCACATATGTTTCTGTTATTTTTTTTCCTATGAATGTGGACGTTATATCCATGATGTGTATGTAACTTTATCAGCTTTTTGATAGATATTAGGCCTCAAAACCTAGGGTTTCTAATGGATTTTCTACTTTGCTTATGCATTTCGGGAGTTGTAATTCAATTGAAGATTCAAGAACTACTCATATTGTTGTTCTTCAATCAAGTATAAACCTTTATCTCTCTCTTTGATGATGTGTCCATTACTAATAATTTCAACCATGTTTGTGTTGTTTAATTCAATCATGAGTGAGTAGATTTTTGGTAGGAGACTTAATAATGAAGTTCTAGTAAAGGGATTATGTGATTTTGGACTTAACATGATTGAAACCAGATTTGTTCATGCTATGATTGCTATAACAGGTTTGAACTTGGATAGATCACCTAGGTTATGTTAGAGTGTTAATTATACTAATGATACATTCTCATTTGGTCATATTAGTAGCATCTAATCAAAGTGATATATTCTCTTTTGGTCATGAATTGATTAGAACCTTTTACATGTGAATTGATAAATAAAGGCCTTTTTCTATTGATTCATGTTTAATTTGTACCTTATTTGATACAACCTTATTTAGTTTGACAGATACATTCTCTTTTGGTATGTTGGATCGATTTGGTTAGGTTGATTATACATTCTCATTTTGTAGTCAACAATTTAGAGAACGTAATATAAGAGACCCTTATTTTACAATCAAAACAATCATACAATCAATCAAATTATTAATCACATCAATTGTCATCAATGCTTAATCTCCTATACTAGAATGGATTATGAAGTTTCCTACACTTTAATCCAATAGTTTACAGCCACACTAGATATACAAAGCTTAGTAATTTAATTGCTTTCATAGTTATTGTTAATTTTAGTTTCTTGCTATC
>JAOVYX010020554.1:0-16893 GCA_035668315.1 Drosera spatulata | reverse complement strand
AGATAAAGTATAAGAAAGAATGTTACAAGGCTCTGTTTAAATGTCATAGTGATGAAAATTTTGAAGAAGTATAGACGCGCAAAAAAAAAAAAAAAAAAGCTAAATATGCTGTGAGCGATGCGAAGAATAAATCATATGAGAAATTGTATGAAAGACTGAACACAAAAGATGGGGAAAAAGAAGTTTTTAAGTTAGCTAGATCAAGAGACAGAAGAATTGAGGATTTGGGTCAGGTAAAGTGTGTTAAAGACGATGCTGAGCATATTCTTATGGCTGATGAGGACATTAAGGAAAGATAGAGAGAGTATTTTGACAAACTCTTTAATTGTAAAAGGAAAATGCCTCCGAATGAAACAAATGGGAATGTAGATGTGATGATGAACCGATGTTACTTTCGTCGTATTATGACAGAGGAAGTTAAGGAGGTTTTAAAGCGGATGAGCTCAAGAAAGCCTATGGGTTCAGATGAAATCCCGATCGAAACTTGAAAATGTCTTGGGATAGAAGGAGTTAATTTGTTGACAAAATTCTTTAATAGAATTTTGATAGATAAGAAGATGCCTGATGAGTGGAGAAGGAATACTTTGATTCCCATATGCAAAAACAAAGGAGATGTTCAAAACTGTTCCAATTACAGAGGAATCAAACTTATGAGTCACAGTATGAAGCTATGGGAGAAAATGATAGAGAAAAGGTTAAGAAAAACTACAGGGATGATTGAGAATTAATTTGATTTCATGCCTGGTAGGTCAACCATGGAAACTATTTACCTTTTCCGATATGTAATGGAACTTTTTAGGATGGAGAAGAAGAATTTACATATGGTTTTTGTCGACCTGAAAAAGATGTATGATTCTGCTCCAAGAGAAGTGATTTGAAAAACTTTAGAAAAGAAGGGAATGACAAGTAGGGATATCGAGATTGTGAAAGACATGTATGAAGAAGCTGCTACATGTGTGCGAACCCATGTTGGTAAAACGACTGTTTTTCCTATTAAAGTGGATTTACACCAAGGATTAGTTTTGAGCCCATACCTTTTCGCCTTAGTAATGGATGATTTCACTAGGCATATAAACGATGAAGTACCATGGTGTTTATTTTCGCTGATGATATTGTTCTGGTGGACGATACGAAAGAAGGGGTGAATGAAAAAGTTGAGACTTGGAGGGAGGCGTTGGAAAGTAAGGGGTTAAAGATCAGTAGAACCAAGACAGAATATATGGAACGTGTCTTTAATGAGAGTAGTCAAACAAATAGTGAGAATGTATTGTTAGGAATAGAGTTTCTCCCTAAAACGGATTCTTTCAAATATTTAGGTTTGATGCTGCATAAGAATGGAGGAATTGATGCAAATATTGATCATAGGATTAAAACAGGTTGGTTGAAATGGAAGGACGTTGTGTTATGTGATCCTAAAATACCTACCAAGTTAAAAGAAAAGTTTTACAAGACAGCTATTCGACCAACGATACTGTATGGGTCAGAATGTTGGGTAATTAAGTGGTACCATGTACGGAAGATGAGTGTAAACGAAATGAAAATGCTAAGGTGGATGTGTGGACATACAAGAATAGATAGGATACGAAATGAAGTTATCAGACAGAAAGTGGGTGTGGTTCTAGTAGAAGATAAGATGAGGTAGTCACGACTAAGATGGTATGGTCATGTGAAACGCAGGCCAGTCACAGCTTGAGAGTTAGCACATAACAAAAAAGGACGAGGGAGACTAAAAGATCATGAGAGAAACCTTAAAGTATGATATGGCCTATCATAATCTTATAGAAGATGATGTACATGACAGATTGGAATGACATCGTCGTATTCATGTAGCCGACCCCACTTGATGAGATAAAGGCTTGATTTGTTGTTGTATCTTGAGGTCAATAATAACTTAATCCTATTCCCGATTGAATTCAAAATGTTTTTGAGGGATGATTAAGCGGGATGGTGAGCATAAGAACAAACTGTCTATTATAAATTATTGTATTTTATCCAATGTGTGATCTTTTCTCACTTTCCCGCACAATATTACTACTCCCTCCGTCCCATATTAGTTGCAATATTTGTCACGTAAGTCATGAAGTTGGTTGTGTTACAAATAATTTGTGGGACGATCAAACAATGTTTTTGATAAATTTGTCGTGAAATATTAAAGATGATTGAAGTTACATATTATAAGTCTACAATCCTAGACCAAAATAAATTTCATATTGTATCATTTAGTAGTAAAAAGTAACGCATCAAAATACGTAATGAATAATGTAATTACTGTATATAGTTGCAAGTATTATGGATATGGGACAGAGGGAACCTCTTGGATAGTTGGCTTTTTGTAGTTTCTTAGGATCTGAAGATGAGAGGGAGCTAGGGAAGGAAGCTACAATAACAACAAACCCAGCTAATCTCGTTCAGGACATGTTGTGGAGGACGATATGAACGCAGTATTATCCCTGTTGTGGACAAAACCAACAATAGAGAGGTTGTTTCCTAATCGGGAAGGAAGTTATGAATCGTTATTTGTATTTTTCAATTGGGAATGACTAAATTCAGAGCAAGATATACGAATTCGAGAACAACTATGCTCTACGATGGAAAATTTTCTTACCAAAAATGGAATTTTTCTCAGAAATTAGCCATTTATGCTCTGGATTTAGTATTACCCTTTCCAATTTTCATATCCACAGTGGGGAAACAACGCTCTAGGGCTGAAAGAGTAAATGTGATTACTGGACCTTTTGGGTTATCATTAGCTGTGTTTTAATGGCACTTTAGTTGTAAACCAAGGAAGACATATCGACTATTGAGCAAATGACGTTGAAAACTATATGGTGATTACTGAATAGACATATTATTTCATCAAGGAGAAAAGAATTTAGGGTGTGTATTAGAATCTTAAAGCAATCTTTTTTCATGCGGAGTATCAGTAGGTTCCTTTCCTATTTCCTTCTGTTTCCTTGTAGTTCTTAATATGTTCTTATAATTAAATGTCCATCTAGGATCATTACAAGTATGGCATTGAGTTGAAATTCTATGGAGAATACTTATATATACTCATATTGTTTTTCACCAGTGAGGACTTTTGATACACAGACTAATGCTTGGTCGATCTTGATGACATACGGAAAGCTGCCGGTATGTGTTCTAACTTCCTTCCTAGCTGTGATGCAGAAGTTTCTGAGAAGCTTTCAAGTAGATGATCATAATTGTTGACTGCTTATCATTGTATAAATATTGTTCAAGCTGCATCTCAGACCAGGGTTGTGATGCTTTAACCATAGCAAGCATTTGGTGCAGTGGCTTCCTACGTAAAGCGAGAAGTAGGATTTGATAATCTCTTTCTCTTGATTTATTTATTTATATATTTATCCTACGATTTTTCAGATTTCTCGTGGAGGCCAGTCAGTGACCCTTGTTGGTTCCAGCTTGGTCATTTTTGGTGGCCAGGATGCAAACAGGTCCCTCTTGAATGATCTGCACCTCCTTGATTTGGAGACAATGACCTGGGATGAAATTGATGCAGTGTATGTTGCTTCCTGCTATAAAACGTGGAGCATTTCCTTTTATGTTGGAGTTTGACTTTGTTAGCTCCTTTTTATTTATATTTCATCATAGAGGAATACCTATATACATATTGTTGGTGATCAGTTTTTTATGCAGTGTAAGCTAATGTTTTTTATAGATCCCCTTGGGTGTATTGCACCTTCCTTCCTATTTTTTTTTCTTTTTCTTTTTATTTATGTTTTTGATAGCTGTATGACTGTGAGCATGAAAATTAATGTATTGTCATTTCTTATAGGGGTGTGCCTCCTTCTCCGAGGTCTGATCATGCTGCTGCTGTCCATGCAGAGCGCTACCTTCTGATATTTGGCGGTGGTTCTCATTCTAGTTGCTTCAATGATCTGCATGTTCTAGATCTGCAAGCTGTAAGCTTCTACTCCATAGTGTGTCACTGCCTGTTAATCGGGATATGGCTTGCTATGTATATTTTCTTTTGCAATTTGCAGATGGAATGGTCCAAACCTACACAGCAAGGTGACATACCGACTCCACGTGCAGGACATGCAGGAGTTACAGTTGGAGAAAGTTGGTTTATTGCAGGTGGTGGAGATAATAAGAGTGGTATTCACCCGTGAGCTTTGATTTGTTGCTATTAGTGTTTAACTCTAGATCAACCCTTGATTTCGCATCTGAAGGATTGTGCTTGATTCATTGCAGGAGCCTCAGAAACTGTTGTTCTGAATATGTCCACTCTTGTGTGGTCAGTCGTGACATCTGTGCAAGGACGGGTTCCATTAGCTAGTGAGGTGATTGACCCTGTCTGTTTGTATTTCATTTGGCTTCTGAAAATCGAAAAGAAAAATCGAATGTACAGTGTAGGTGTAATACAGTTTCACTTCACTATAACATTGTCAGCTTTGTGATCCATCTGCGTTCTATTGTTCCTTTGAAAAGATCATGATTTTTTATAAACAACAAGAAAACCATGACTTTACCCTTTTCTAAAGGGTTGAATGCATGGGTGTGACTGGAATTTTCAAATTCAGCAAAATACTAAGATATCTTAGAGCTGTATTTTCACTTTCATATACACCTTGAGCTGAGGAAATGGGTTAAACCACATAGAAACGAGGCTATCTGAAGAGCAAAAAATTCCCGTTTCTTTGTCTTCTTGTAGTTTCTTAGCTGACAAAGTTTTAGATGTCTACATTTTCTCGGTAAACTTTCCCATGTTTATTTGGTGTTAAAGGGATTAATACCTCTTGTTCGTTATGATTGCTTGCCTTGATCAACGGATTTGAATTTGTCAGTTGAACTCACATTCTTGCAGGGCCTTAGTTTGGTTGTGAGTACTCTTAACGGTGAAGATATTCTTGTATCCTTTGGAGGCTACAATGGCCACTATAATAACGAGGTATATGATACTGTTCCGGTCCCTTGCTGTAAATGTTGCTGGCTTTTCTTCTTCACATTTTATCTTGGGCAAATTTCATCTGCAGGTTCATGTCCTCAAGCCCAGTCACAAATCAAGTTTGCGATCGAAGATGATGGAGACTCCTGTTCCGGACAGTGTCTCTGCGGTTCATAATCCTACAACACGAGATATGGGATCTGAGGTTGATGCAGTTCAAGATGGAAAAATTAGGGAAATCGTTGTGGATAATATTAACTCGGAGGTTGGTCAAATCTGAACTTTTGCTTGGTCCTATTTTAATGAGGAATTGGCTCGAAGAGTGTATTCTTATTTTTGGAATGAAATCAATTTCCCTCATATTTGTAGATAGGTCATTCTGCTTAATTTTGTTTTCCATGCCATACAGATTTCTAGGGAATTATTAATATTGGCTGGTTAAACGAGGAATCTAGACAAAATCTCCTGGATTTATAAGATTTTCACTTCTTTTGTTCAATTGCATGTTCCATTTTGGTGCTTATTCATCGGGAGTACCATTGCTTTGATTTTGCCAGAAAATTAAAAATGAGATTAGCAGTGAAAATGTTTTAGTTTCTCTCAAGGCTGAAAAGGAAGAACTCGAGGCTGCACTTGGCAGAGAGAAGTTACAGACTCACCAGCTGAAACAAGAGTTGGCTGATGCTGAAACTCAAAACACAGACCTTTACAAGGTAATTCTCTCCACAAGGCCGTCTAATTTTTATTTTTATTTTTCTTCCCCTGGTGTCCTTTTCCATCTCAAAAACCCATGCTGAATTCCTATGCTCGCTTTGAACGTGTTCTTGCAGGAACTCCATTCTGTACGTGGCCTACTTGCCGCTGAGCAGTCTAGATGTTTCAAGCTTGAGGTACGCTCATCTATCCTTATAAAAAGATTCACTATGGCGTTGTCAGAGAAGTGGTTATTATTGTCATGCTGCCAAACCTAAAGATGCTTCTGGGTTCCAGGAATGGTAGGTGCTGTTATTTATAGTAAAGACAGAAAAGTGCTATTTGGCAACAAACATCCATGACAGGATGTGAAAGGATATAAATTGCTATGAGATGGTGACTGTAAAAACCTTGGAATGTCAATATGGATGCGTTGCAACATAGGAGTACTATAGAAGTCTCGAGACAAATTCATGCAAATTGAAAACTGAGCAGGATATCATCATTTTGCAACTTCTATTGGGGATTATTTTTTATACCTATAGAATAGACGAGGATGATTCATGTTGATGGCTCCATCTGATAAGATTTAGTATGATCAAAGATGATGACAGTGGTAACTGGTAGATACTGATTTTGAAGTTCTATGACAGGATAATGATTCTTCTGGATTATAATAAGAGTGGAGACTATTGGATAAATAGTATGGCGATGATCTAGACCTACTGCCATCATTCATGAGTTCTTATTTTAGCCTGAATGCCCATTATTACTGTTTCCATCCGGATTTGTAGGTGGACGTTGCAGAGCTAAGGCAGAAGCTACAAACATTGGAAACCTTACAAAACGAACTCGAGCTTCTCCGGAGACAGAAGGCGGCTTCTGACCAGCAAGCCGCCCTGAGTGCAAAACAGAGGCAAAGTTCTGGCGGTGTATGGGGTTGGCTCGCTGGCTCACCTTCTCAAAAATCCGATGACGATGATGCTTGAGATCCAAGGACAGCTTGGGTGTTTTGTGAGGCATAAGCGCGATTCATACTTCTCTTTCCTCTGTTCTCTCAGTTGGCAGGAAAGCAAATTATTCTTTTAATTTTTTTTCTTTGCAATGACAATAAGGGGTTATTGGTATATTATAGAGAAATATGATGATATAGGAGTTTTTGCTGTACCACCTCTTCGTGTGTATGTGACTACAGTCTACAGTTACATGTGTTATGGTAGAGACTGTATTTTTACATGGACAATTGCCAGATTCTTTCGCATTATGAGTTCCCACATCAAATACTCCTTTCGCTGCATACCCTATAAATCCCTGAACAAGAATTTGCTCTTGCTGATATTATCTACTGCTACCATGGATATGGCTCTGTGCTGGTTTCATGGTGCCCGTGTTATATCATACGTGTGATTGCAGCACAACGGAACATCGACAAAGACGCGGATCATAGGAACTAGTAATCATCATCCGTCCAGTTGAGTAATTAGTAACAATGATTTGCAACGACTTGAAAGAGTGATAGTAGTGGTCTAGTGATTATGGTCGTCCCATAATATATTGGTAATTTTTATATCATCCATCCATGTATTCAACCCTTTATAAATTTCGTTTTTGCCTGTCACATTAATCTCTTTGATATAGCATTATACTAGTATAAGTTTCTAAATTGTATAGGGAAAAAGGTGTATATATCTGTTCAGCTTTGGGAAACAAAGCGAACATCCACAGATCCATTTTGTTGTATTTATCAGTTTGTTGTTTGGTCAATATTTTGTGATCGAACTCTGAAAATAAAGACAGACAAAAGATTAACATTTCTTAACTGCATCATCACTGGAGCAATGTGTTGTCGCTCGAGCATTGAGCTCTTACAATCTGATCAGAGCTAGAAATCTATCGGCAAAATGATATTTTGGCAACAAGTATATCTTGACAATGACCAAGTTTTTGCATGTCTGGCATGAAAAATGTACCTTACAAGCTAGTAGTTTGTTCAATTTGATATCTAACTGGTATAGATCAGCTGTTCTTTCGCTCCTAAACAAAAGACCCGTTTTCTTGGGCACATGTTTCGTGCACTCTGCTCGGCATAACACCAGACGATCACTTGGCTACATCGAAAGGGGTTGAAGATGATCTACATATCTGGATTCGCCTCTTCTGGAGTCACACTGAGTTTCACCACACCATCCTTACCTCTTCTTACGACTGCCTTCAGCGGGATCCCAACCTTTTCGTCCATTATCTCAACTATCTATAAAATGAGCAAAGGAACAAATCGTCATGAAAACTTAGATGATATACCTACATTTAATTTAACCTAACATCTAACATCATCCAAAATATAAGGACACGGAAGCATCAAGATATGCCCATCGAACCGCTATTGATGCTGTTCAGTAGACTTGCTCAAGTTTTTAACTACAAAGCAACTATTACCAGTAGCTCAGGTAGAGTCGATTTGAGCAAATGACTATGATAAGTCCTGCATAATTTCGCGCTAAGGGAACCACAAACTCTTGGGGTGTCTGTTTTTTTCTATTTTCTTTTTTTCTCATTCACAAGTTGGCAAAAAATTTGAGTTCATTTACCTCGTCGATGCTAGAGACTGGCTTTCCCTCAAACTCGATGACCACATCACCAGGACGAAACCCAGCGCGCTCTGCTGGTGAGCCTGGAGTTACCTGTGTATGAAAAATGGACTCGGTATAAGATAAAATATACAAAGGACAAAAGATTTAATACAGGATACGGCCATGGAAAGTTCAGCACCAGAAATAAACTGCTTAACTGATAACTTAATAGTATGGATGTGAGAATCATACCATAGGTACAAGAACACCTTTCTCGACACTGGGAAATGTCGGCTCCCTCTCTTTAAGTTGTGCGATGAGCATCTCATTAAGGTCAACCATCTTCAACCCTATCCACGGTCGAACGACTCTCCTGCACCAGGAGTATAGCATTTGATCCTCTATGCATGCTCTTCAGTCTTTACTATCAAGAAGATGATACTGAATATAAAGCTAACCAATGTTCAAGACTTCATTTCTTCACCAAAGAAAAGCAGGAACTACCACAGATGAATGTTTGATAGAGTGTGTGTCTGAGTACGAGTGACATACCCTCTTTTCTTGAACTGGCGTATAATCTCGGACACAGAGTCGATTGGTAATGCAAAGCTTAGTCCATCGGCAGCCGCTACTTTCATAAAAATTACACCAATAACTTCACCGTCTATGTTGACGAGTGGCCCTCCAGAGTTTCCCTTAAGCAAGCCACAAGCAAGCTCAAGAACTTACAAAATTAAAGTAATATTTAACTTAAGCCGAAATATAACAGAAACGGATTACAGCATTTAACTTTTTCCAGAGTTCCAACCAGACTTGTTCAAATGGAGGACAAATTAAGGAAGTTTAACGAGAACCTAAAAAATGTTGAGCACGTGTCGCTCTAGGATGTCAAGTTGGTGAATACAAGAATACAGGGGAATATGCTTTTTCATTTCTTTTAAATCCACTTTCTTTCTCTCTTTCTCTCTTTCTTTTTTTATTTTTATTTTATTTTTTTATTTTTTTGAGAGGGGAGCAAGGAGAGAATGTTTTACCTCATTGGTGGCGCAATCTGTTTGCAAGTATTCCATTGTCATGCCACTGATCCCCAAATCACCGCTTTTCCGATCAACACAACTAAGGAACATCAAAAAAGCCAACAGAAGGCACTCCATTAACAAATCAAACAAACTACTAGTATTACTTATGACAATCTTATCAAAGATGGACAAATTAGCACCGAAACCATTACAAATTACAATGTTGGAAGTGTACATACAATGCTTACCTTACAATACCTGCTGTGACAGTATTTTGAAGTGAAAAGGGACAGCCCATTGCTATCACCCAATCACCAGGACGAAGTCTCTTTGATGCGCCAAGTTGTGCCGTTGGAAGAGGCAAATTGGAGGTAATTTTTACTAGGGCTATATCGGAATGAAAATCAGCATACAACACCGTACCCACGAATGTCCGACCATCTTGCAGAGACACCTCAACCTACAAGAAATGCTCATGCATGTTCAAAAGAAAAGACATATATTTGCTCAGGCAAATTATAATCGTAGGAAACTCATAAACAATGCCACAATGCACCAATGAAGTGGGGATGAAACCCGTAAAAAGAAAAAGGAAACCACAGAATTTAGTAACTTTACCAAATTATCCATGCCCTATCTCAGATAAATCTCTAGTTCATAGCGTTGACATTTGTTGGGTTTCTTAACTCATCCTCGCAACTAACATGCTTAGTTGGTAGCGGCCAGCATTAGCCATTATCACTCTCAAGTGTTGAGGAACAATCTGCTGACCTTTTCTTTTGCCGAAGGATGAGTGCCTTCGGTGCTCACAGCGTGAGCACAAGTCAAAATAGTCCCATCTGAATCGATAATGGTGCCAGATCCCATCCTAATGCTCATGCGCCCCTGATACGCTGCCGAGATCCTAAAAATGTTAGGTTAAAAGGAACCAACTACAAATATTACAACAGAGTGCAAGTGAGATCTCGAGCATACGTTCTGGTAAATAAATATTGACAATAGCAGGACCAACTTTCGCTGCAGCATTGGCTATGCTATCTCTACCCAAACATTGACAAGTATGTCCAGAACCTTCATCTTTGGCTCCATCATTTGTATGAGACGCAGTTTCCGCAGCAAAGAAATGTGAACCATGATCTGTAAAAGTTAAAGCAGTTGCAGTGATGTAAATATGAAAACCAAGCTGAGGCGAAGAGAAATAAACAGGACATGATGATTAACAGATAAAAATATCCTACCAGATACGAAAGGGTCTGCAATAAAACTAGCAATTCCTGATGGAACCACGAAGGAAAGACCAGCCGATCTTGGAAATGATACTGTGATGGAAGGTCCTGAAATAAGATCAATCGACAGGAGCTTTCAAAGAAGAGAAAGTCAGGCACTGTAGTTCATTGTCAACCGAAACAACGTATCAAACCCCTCAGCCACCAAGCCTTTACCTCATGCAATACCATTTAACACCTAAACTGTGTAAACTGACAGACTTTCTCTTCTACCTATTTAAACAGTTTAAACATTGATACCACACTCTACTTCCTACTAAAACAAGCCTCGCAAATCGGTTCACCTATTGTTTTCCCCCTTGCCATAATCTTACACATAGAGCGTCCTCTCTCTTTTTCCTCCTTCTGATCCCGGTGAATCGACATGGTTTCTTAATCTAAGTCTCCTCCCAACACATCAATTCGGTTGGATCACCCACACGAATCATCTTTTCTCCATTCCAGACAGACAACTAATCCGAAGAACTTGAAATTGATTTTTTTTCCCCCGAACAAACTAACTATTTAGCAAGTTGTCAGCAACGAGGCTAGCAAAAGCACTCCCACAACCGTTCAAATCTCTGCAACACATCCATTGTACTTTAATGGGATACTCAAGTTGCAGAACCAAGACAAGATGGTCAAGATCATGCAATCACTCAATACAACCAAACCCTCCTCTCTCTCTCTTTTTTTTTTCCTTCTTTTTTTTGGCACAAAATTTGTGAGATGATTTCAAGGAAAAAGAACTCACTGTAATGTGGGTCGAGATTTGAGTATGCAATAACCGAGCCAGCCGCCGCCGCCATTGCAACGGCCCCAAACAGCGATTTCTTGTCCACAACAAGCAACCTTCTCTGCCAACAAAAAATAAATATATAAAAAAAACGACCCATTACACCCATTATCACAAAGATTCCAAAACCAGCAATTCATCATGATAATAATTAATAATAAATCGAAATTCTACGAAATTTTGGCCAAAATGAAACAATCTCACATTCAACAGGGGAAAAAAACACAAAAGAACGCATTAATTTTACCAGAAAATGCCTCATTTTCGATCAAATATCTCGGCGGATTCGTTTGATTGAAATGGGTTTTGGTTGATTCGCTTTGATTTTATGATATCTGATCAGAATCGATCAGTTTTCCGTGCCGGAGAAGCTGCAAAACCCTTGTCAAAACCACCTCAATCACTTCTTGGCTCTTGTCTGAGCTGCTTGGAGAAGAAGAAACTGACCTGGGCTCAACAATAGCCTACTGGGCCGGATTATTGGGTCCATGGGCGCGGCCTAGGAAAAAGATGTTGTAGAAAGTGAAATATAATCATGGGCTATGGATCCACACACAAGGTTATACTGGTACGTGGTTAGAACATTAAATTTGAAATCGAAAGTTCAGATTAAAAACATTTCAAAAAAAAAATAAAAAAATAATGAAAGTTCAGATTAAAAATTTATTTTAATTTTTTTTTGAAATGAAAAGTTTATTTTAATATTAATTGAAAAAAGATGAATCCATTTTCAATTTCAGACATTGACCTTCAAATCTACTCCCTTCTCCTATGAACTTTTCAACGTTTCTCTCGAATTTCGTTACTTATCTAAATGACACGATTTATATTTTTTATTGACCTCAGATTATAATACATAAAGTTTTACTATCATTAATATTTCACAATATTTTCTCAAAAAATAATGTTTGATTATCCTACAACACCGATCAAAGTTTTTATCGTACGTACTGAATCAAAATAGTACAAAATATATGATATGAAAATGTAGACATCACGTATGATACGAACACATACACAAATCGTAGGAATCTTCGGTTCGTTCACATCTCCTTCAATTCAATTTCTTGTTCAATGTAACAAGAAGCAGATCAGCAGCGTAATTTAGCTGGGGGTGACACATTACAAACGATGAAGGGCATTCGCCAGTTCTGATATCAGCTGCCTATCTAGAGCAAGAATTCGGGAGTCAGTTTAGAAGTCTTCATCCTGCCCTTCTTTGATCCGTTGACGTGAAAATCATTGGACTAATGAATTTCAAGGGAGCCTGACAAATGAGTTGCTACATACGATCTGATCAACAGAACCTTTGCTGAACCATACGAGTTCTCCTTTTCTAGTTCTACTCTTTCCAGGAAGGAATTCTAGGACTTCCACGGTTGCTGTCGGATCACATGAGCCAATCATAAAATCAGCATCGAAGAGCACGACAAGGAAGTCGTATTGTCAGTACTCCGGCCAGCCCGTGAAAATGAAGAGCATCAACAAATGAAAAGCTGATAACTTGGTGTTGCACCTCCCACATTTAGGTAGTTGACATCAACAACAAATTCACCAAAATCATCTGTTGCAGAGATTCCAGAACCATAAAGGAGGACTAAGGAGAAAAAGAAACTAATCTTCCTTTTTTGCACTGCAACGACTATATATGGTGAAGGAAGCAAAAACGAAACGACTGAGGAATGCAAACCTTCATACAAAGTTCTTGCAAACTGCACGTATTCGGGGACGAGATCTCTGTATATTACTCCATCTGGACAAGCATCTAAGACCACCAGCACTCCTGAAAGATCGAGTGTTGAGTCCAAAAACCAGCTTATCAACGGAAGCTGTGCAAGGAAATAAGTTTGGGTAATTACCTGGTGCCTCCCATTCTTTGCTCGAATTACTTGGCAACGGAGCCAACCAAAGTATGTTCCGCAAATTCATCTCATCATCATATGGGACATCAGATCCTGAGAAAGAAAAGAAACAAATCACCAAGCCGATACGACTGCTCATGGAGCATAGTTATCAGACCCAGATAGATGATCGACCCGATGAGACCTTCGGGTCATCGGGTCACTGGATCAACGGGTTAAACCAGTGGTTGAACCGATTTATAATATTTTTAATTTTTTAAGAATATATTTATTTTTAATAAATATACACATTTACATATCTTATACATGTGTTTTTTTAAATAACCTAATATATGTGTTAATTCTATTAATTAAAAAAAATAAGTATTTTTTCTAATATCTAAACTTTTTTTTAATCCGAATCGACCGGTTGAATTTTTCCCGTTATTTACCCGGGGTTGACCGTGTCGATTACTTGTCTGGTTTTTTTATTGGACCAACCCGGCCAAACCATCGGGTCGCTGTCCAATTGGTTCGACCGGCCGGGTCGGTCCGGTTGTGATAATTATGACACGGAGGAGGAACCCAGTCCATGAAGAGCTATGGCACATCTCCTGACATGAATGCCTTTTGAGCAAGAAGCATGAATGTTGCAATGTGCCTCCTCATAAGTCACATCATGTAAGGGATGCTCCGGCTCTACAAATCTTTGATGTAAGATAAGTGGATATTAGACTTACCAACTTGACAATAACCCATGTTATATGGAAAAGCTTCCTTGTCATATGCTGGGTATTCCTTGGCATGGAACCTGCAATGAGGTTTTAGGCAAGCTGTTCAGTTCACGAATAATTGCAGGATTTGTCTACAACCTGTATCAACAATGACAGAAGAAATCAAATCATAACTACTGAGACCCAAAGTCCCAAATAAAAGGCCAACCAATTTATTTAAGTTTAGATATGACACTCGAGCAAAGGCTAGGCACACAAATGGATAATCAGATGGGCACCTAAAGAATTGATCTAAATCATACATTCTCAAGAGTCATAGCACTCAGAAAATTGCAGTTCAACTTACAGTATTCCAAGTCTCCCGGACTCTACGGCAATAAACATGTGACCATGGAATACATCATAACGATTCAGCGATACGTTCAATCCCACAGTTGGACCACGAGAAGCAATCATTTGAAATAAAAATGCCAAGTAGGAATTCAGCTCCTGAAAAAGTAAACATAAATATGCATTAGAAATGCGGGATCCATACGATGTGATTTCAGTGCTTGGATTTATACACTATCTGCCCAACAAGCATCCCGGAATCAACTACAAACCTCATTTATGAAACGCCTTCCATATGGAGTTCTAGTCAGGACACACTTGTCCTCCTTGCAGTCTTCAACGTCCGGTACCTTGACTAACGTCGATGTGCATCAGCAGATTCAAATCAATTGCTTATCAAATTTCACCCATACAGGTAAATTAAAGCTCAACTGAACCAAAAGGACGTAAACATAAGTCTGAATCCAGTAAATAACTTTTCAATACATGTCTTCGGCACCATAGACAAGAAACCTAGAGTCACATTCACTGACTTAAAAAGACGATAATGATCAAACTCTCTTCCCCACTCTACTCCATAGAATCAATTGACATGAACTTGTTGTTACTCAACTCGTTTTCCTTTGAAGCTCATCTCTTCTCTATGATTGTTCAATATGTAATTCTCCACGCAGGTTAATGCGAAACTGAGCAAAATACAATTACATCAACCAACTTCATGTCTATAACCAACGACGCCGATCGACTGCAAACATCAATCCTTTCACGTCATCATAAACTTCATCCATCCCATAAAATATATGGAACATCCGCTACAAATGACATTATCCAACACGCATTCTAACCAGCTTCGTTCAATAACTAAACACGCAACTCGACGTTATTGAAAAATCGAAACCAAAAGACTCACAGGAATCATCGTCGGATCAAGTCTACGATGAACACTCCCGACATCACCGCCGGAATCAACCACAATCCTCGCCAACTCCATCACCGCCCGCGGCGGCTCCCACACCAACTCATCCTCCCTCTCCTCATCTGTCCCCCTCCCTTTCCTCCCCCTCTTTCTATCCCCAAACCTCCTAATCGACCATTTCTTCTCAGATTCCGATCTCGGATCGAAGGGGACGAGGAATTTGAAGCATGATCTGAGATTCTTAGCCACGACGGGGTTGACTTTGGTGGAGAGGCGGGCGGGGCCGAGGACGGAGATGAGGTCGGCGGCGGTGGCTTTCGGTGGCGGCGGAGGGGATGAGAAGGAGGAGGTGGCGGCGAAGGAGGCGACAACGACGGCGAGGTTGAGTGGGAAGGGTTGCCTCATTTTGGGGAGGCAGGGACGAGGAGAAGGGTGTTTTGTAATGTTGATCATAGAAGAAAAATTTCATGGATATGATTTCGAGTGGTGGATTACCACAATGGTTAACAATCTCAAATAATCCTCTGTATAGATAAGATCGAAGAAATATATGAAAGACTTACATAATCATAGAGACACCTTTATGAGATTGGCTTAATGATAGATAAATAATTTATTAAAAACAAGAGAGATGGGATGAATTGTTGTCCTTGCCTGTGTATACATCTTACACTTCATATCGAATACCGAAATTATATAAGTTGTTGTTTTGCTATGGCTTTTGCAAAATGTTTCCCATTCCTTGCAGACCTTGTTGAGTTTTGCTTTATGAGAATCAAAGGATGTTCCAGCGGTGTGGATTGTTAACAAACAGGAGAATTGTTTGTCCCCCTTTTCACAAACGAAGCGCGAGAGATAATAAGACAATACTTGGCTTATGATACTCTAAGCTGAATAAGGTCTACTCCTACCCGCGTTGTCCGAGACTAATATGTTACCTTTGCTGATATTCTACAACAGAGAAATGGACACGGATATCGGCCATTGTACAAGTTAACTTAGACAAAGTTGAAGCAGGACGTTACTATCCATTCAAGCATCCTCTCGGCCATCAACTCGAGCATCTTCAAACTTCAGACCTTCTCGTTGTAGTCCACGGTCTTGGGCTTCCTTCATATTGGAGTGACCTTTCCCGGAGAGAAACATCCATTTACCCTGCACGAACTGAGCCTAGTTTGGACAGGAAAACCAGAAAATATCCAAATTGGACAATAGGTTTCGCCATGGAATAGCGTCATCCAGCTATTGAGTGGATCTGTGCACTTGATATACAGTATAAGGAACTTGTGGATTTTGGGAGATTTAACAGGCAGCACTCAAGATATTACAAATGGATCATTCCAAATTATGATAAGCTGACGATACAAAGATACTCACAATACAACAATAACACAACACAATTGCTCCCATTAGACACGGGCTGAAAAGAACAAGATGTGTGCAGACAATGAAGAGACTCATTCCCAACAAGGCACTCACGATAAGAAAAAGCAACAAAATAAAAAGTTGAAAAAAAAACCTCATTGTAATGGATCCCCGTATGCAGGGCATAATCTGATTCCATGAAATCATCTTACTATTCCTCGTCATCTTTGTTTTCATCCTCGTTATCTTCTTCTTCCTCGTCTTTGTTGATGGTGGTGCGGCGAAGGTGCCTCAAATCTTCACCGCGTTGTCTCCGCGTGGAATTCTCTGCGTTTGCTTCACCGTGTCCATCTCCGCGTGATGTTGTTCTATAGAAGGTGGAAGCGGATTGAGAGAATTCATGGTGGAGAGCTCGGGAGAGAGGCGCAGAGGCAAGGAGAAGGAGATTTGGGGGA